>VYXF01001705.1:122238-136984 GCA_013397295.1 Polioptila caerulea
TTTTTTTTTCTTTTTTAAGTAGAATACTTATCTTCCATCCTCAGGTGGATTTCCGTGTTTGAACTATATAAATAATTCAGAGTAACACTCCCCTGACTTCAGTCTTTGTTAGGGTCTCTATTTTTGCCAAAAGCTTTGCTAATTGTTTTTCAGCTGTTTGAATAAGTCTAGGATCTCATGAGAATTTCAGTACAATATTTCAAATGAGTTTCCCAATTAACTTCTTAGGGGAGTTATTCAAAACTCAAAATTAACCTGGGGAATATATGCCCCTAATAAGCATATCTAGTGTTGATCCCCAGTACATTTATCAATATTACCAATTAAAAAAACATAATTATATGCACAGATAGTGTTTTTGTGGATCTAAAAGAACTTTGTGAAAAAGAGGAATGTTTTATGGTTAGAATCTGAGTACTTGAAATGTAATCATCTCAAAATACTAATCCTTACCCTTTGGTGAAAAGGAAACAACTGTGTGCTTTCAAAGCAGTGGCTAATATTTTGGCTTATTAGAACTTCTTAACCCAGAGATTTTTCCCTTCATGACTTTTTAAAGTTAACTTATCAGCTCTGGCTAGAGTAAGGTTCAGTAATGCTGGATTTGTTCCAGGATTTTCACCAGTTCTTGCTGTATTTACAGGTATATACACTACGTGTTTGACCTTGGAAATGGACCTAATGTTATCAAAGGCAACAGTGATCGTCCTCTGAATGACAACCAATGGCACAACGTCGTCATTACCAGAGACAACAGTAACACACACAGCTTAAAAGTAGACACTAGGGTGGTCACTCAGGTTATCAATGGTGCCAAAAATCTGGATCTTAAAGGTAAACTCTACAAGACTGACAGATTTCCCCCTTTATTCTTGCAGGGCTAAACTAGTGAACAAGAGAAAGCTTGGAATAACCATGTATTACAGAACAGTAAATCTGGACTTTGCACATTTTGGTTTTCAAATTCCTTTATCTCTTTTTTGTTTGACAGCTTGTTGTAGCTGAATAGTTGTCATATTTTGCTCTTTCAGAAATTGTCATTTTTCAGTTTTTCCTAGTTAGGTAGCAATGATGACTGGGATTATTTAAGGGATGTTGTGATGGGAGGTTTTTTGTTTATTTTTCTTTTGTTTGTTTTGGTTTTAATTGGTTGTTTAGTTTTGGGGTTTGTTTTGGTTTTTTGTAGTAAAGGAAGCAGAAATGATTTCTTGCAAAATACATTGCTCTGTTTTGAACTTTTTCTCAACATGTGTTCACTTTGCTTTATTCATGTTTGGTAGCAAGAAAAGTGACTCTAGAAGGTGTATAATGTCCTCCTTGTATGTTTACCCCTCTCTGCTTTAGGTGATCTCTACATTGCTGGCCTTGCTCAAGGCATGTATAGCAACCTCCCAAAGCTTGTGGCCTCACGTGATGGATTTCAGGGCTGTCTGGCATCTGTGGACTTGAATGGGCGTCTGCCTGACCTTATCAACGATGCTCTGCACCGCAGTGGGCAAATTGAGCGTGGATGTGAAGGTATAATTGATTTCAGAGGGGTTCCCCTCTCCAGCACACTCTTCGCACTTTGTTATTGCACTCTCTGCATCTACTTGTTTACCTTAATGTCCAGTTCATTAGTTTGCTTCCATTGCAATATCCTTCACTACGCTTTTGTCTACCAAACGCAGCTTAAGGATTGACAGTTTCTGTGAGTAGCTTAGCAGCTCTTTTCTTATATGCTCCATCCCCTATGAGTTGGTACCTTCAGTAGTGGGGATGGACTACTACTTACTAGTAGTTTTCTCTGGGTGCTTTATTAGCATTACAGTAGTCTTAAAATTCTTTGGAAGATGTTTTGAGCGTTCAGTTCATTTGTGCTTCAGAGCACCCTTTCTGGGGATCCACAGAAGTATTTTGAAGAACAAATAGAGAGAGGGGAAATGGAAGATAGAAGGAGCTGAAGGGTAAAGATTGGACTGAAAGAGGAGTTAAGTTTTGATCAGGTGGGCCTCCAGTGAAAGCACTGGAGGCATTGCCTCCTCTGCCTGGAAAACATTTTTCTTCAGTGGTTTCTCTTTTCCAGCCAGTTTAGAACTAAGTGGGATGAGTTACTTTTTGAAGCATCTAAACAGTAGTGATTTTTTGAAGCCTTTTTAAATAATTTGCTGTTCCTGTAAGCTCCTATTAGTTAAAAGAATATTGACATCAGCCTCACTGACTCAGTAAAATATATATGGCTTCAATTCCCAAAGCATTTGAGATACATAGCATCCAAAACTCCAAGGTTTTGCTGTCTGGGTTAAATGACAATAACCATTATGTCTGGAATCACTCAGTACCAGTCTGCTGTGTTGGCTTACCAGTCACTAGAGGAAGGTAGCTTTTTCTGTGAAGTTTGTATGTATGTTTGCTAAAACAAGATGTATGTTGCAAACTGACCTTTCAAAAATTTCATAGTGAAATTACTCCTTGATCATCCTTTCCTACTGTGTCAAGGTTACAGGTTACATCATGATGAAACCTTGCCACTTCTCAAGACTATTCCTTCTTAGGATTGAAAGTATCATCTGAGAGATAACTTTGAGTACCAAATTGACCATCCTATCCGATCTGATCCCTTGCTTGTGTCTCAGTGTTCTGCTTCGCTGTAAGCTCTTGTGCCCCAGCCCTCCTTCCATGCTCCCACACTAATGCTCTGGTTTGTGAGAATTCTGTGTCCCCTCACAGGAGCTTGCTCCATGTCAACTCCCATCTCACAGCTTTGATGGGTAGTTGTAGTCCGGTTTTATTCTCTCTTTCTCTCATTTTCTTAATAGTGTCTATTAACCACTTTGTTCCTTGTGGCAATGAGCACAGTGTAGGACAACTTGTGTCTGCCTGTTTGTGGCAGAGTCAACAGGCTGAAAGAAGTGCCCCTTTTCCATATAGTTGTTTATAAGGTTCGAGGAAAAAAGTACATTTGAGGTTTATGAAAAAGTCTATTCTATTTATATTTGATGAACTGAAAGCTCTTTACTATTAGTGGGTTTTTTGATAACTCTTTTGTTTAAAATTATCGCCACCCATGGGCTCTTTAGCAGGCATGTGATCTCTGCTAGCCCCCCCTTCAGAGAGCCACCCAATTAGACTATCCTGTTCTGTGTGTGACTCAGGAGCAGAGGCATGAGGCTTTCCCAGAAGCCTGTCCCATTAGAGCTGTGGTGCTTCCTTCTCCTGTACCCAGTGTAGTTGTTTGATGTAGTGTTGTATTGCTGAGGTTGTGTAACATCAGTTCTGCTCCCAAAACACATAATGTGACATTTTGTCTGTGTGTCAGTGTGGTGCCAGCCCAGCTGCTGCCTGAATGTGAAGATAAGTTCGCTTTCCAGAAAGCAAATTCCCCTTCTATTCTAAAGTCCTTCAAACAGGACTCATAATTGGAAAGAGACCTAAAAAAAAGGGTGATAAGGTCAGTGATGGTCCTCATTCTGCCTTTGGAAAACTTGATCTTGGAAAGCTGTGTCCATGCTACCTTCCCAAATGGTCCCTGTTCAGTACCAAGGAAACTGCTGAAAAGGAAAGTGTTCTTTTTTTGCTAACATATTTAAGATTAGTAAAAAAACTGAAAATTTGGTCACCATAAAGTTGTTACATTTGATTTTGGGTTTTTCCCCTTATTTTTTTGAATTGTATCAATCCTCAAGGCTTCATCTCTGATCTATCTTGCTGCCTCCTGGTGCTTATTCTCAACAGTTGCCAGTGAAAGACACACCTATCTCCCATTCTCTAAGGAAAGAAAAACTCTAAGGTTGTTTAGTCCGTATTTACTTCTCCCTGGTTTGTTTCCATCTGAAGTGACTTTGAGTGTAGTGTTAATATTTTTAAGGGCAGAAATCCCAAATATTCCTTGCTGCCTCATAATGTTTAAATATGTTTTTAATAAACAATTGCAGGCTTTTTGTCTGAATAGTCATACTGTGTGTTAATTTGCTGGACATCTCCATATTTCATCATGAAGGGCAGAGGGACCACATACATGATGGGAACATGCATGCTTAAAGAAATGTTATTCCATTCCCACATATGAGTCTTGTCTTTCAAAGGTCATGTGAGAGAGATTTCTCTAATGCTTGTCTTTTGTTGTGGCTTTGCTTTCAAAGGCAGAGATTACAATGTAGCAGCTGTTTTCTTAGAAACTGTCAGTTTGGTCTCAGGAAAAATAATCAAAGACTGTTTAGAGGAAGCCTTGAGAACAGTAGAGTATGAGATGTAGGTCAGCAGAACGCACTGTCCAGGCTGAGATGCACCAGTACTGCTACAAAGGGGTAACATTGTTGCATCCTGTTCCTGTTTTTTTCATCTCTGTTCATGTATTTCAGTACCCTGTTTTAGATCAGCAATTGAGATTCACAAGTTTCAATTGGAAAATAATATTCCTTATTATCTTGGTTCTGCTGCCACCTCCTTTTCTTCAATTTGAGCAAGCCATTGAACTTCCTTGACCATATTGCTCCTCTTAGGTGCTTAAGCATGATTCAGCCTCCCTGTGCACCAAAGCACACACACCTACCAAAGAAACATCTGTGTTCCAGTGATGAGTAAGGCTTCTACTTGAAACACTTTCAATAACTTGTATTTATAGGACATCTTTTTCTTTGTAATCTTCCAAAACATTCTTAGTCATGTATACGAGTCACTCTTGAAATAGAGGCATCCTTGTGACTGAAATTGGCTGGTGTTTAACAGTGTGTAGTAGTGCTAAAAAAAAGTCAGTTCAAGACTTAAGGCAAGAATTAATTTACCTCCAATGTCCTACTGGTTCTATCACTGTAATTTCTTTAAATTATATATGATGGGATTTGTTTAGGCTAGCACAACTAAATAACCTCATCATTGTGTTTGTTAGGTGGCATATCAGCTTCCTTTTGCATCATGCAGCTTCCATGTGTGCTGTAGAAACTGATGGTTTCAGCTTTTGAAGTCTGCCATTCAATCACCAGTGTGTTTGACAAGATGATAGCTACCACACTGACATGTTTTGTGTTTCAATGTGTCCTGTAATACCATTGCTTTTGGTAAAGGATTTTGAGGGGGATTATCTGGAAGAAGAGAACCTAAGAATGTCTGAAATGTCAAATGAGTTTATGGACTTAAAGCTTTATATCACACACTTTTTTTTTTTGGTGCATGTGGTGGTTTGGTTTATTTCCATTGGTCTTTTGCAATTGCTACATTCCTGATTTTTCAGGAGCAAGAGAAGCTCTTCACAGGTCTTGATGTTCTGGTCAGATCTGTAGTGGCAGCTTGTGTTTCACTGGAAGAGATGTGGCAAAGCCAGAAACCACCTTGCTGCCTGGTATGTTCAGGTGTGCTACACACAGCTCTGAGGAGAATAAATCTTGGGGAGAATGAGATGATACTAATATACTTGTTCATTTTCACAGTTTCTTGATCTCTTGTGCTCACTGCAGCTTTCATCGCTGTCTCTGACATAACAAGAGGGCTCTTCCCTTTACCACCACCTCAAAAAAGGCATTGGTGGGAGGGCCTGAGAAAATCTACCAAAAGTAGGGAAGTGGTTAAGACTTAAATGGTCCTTGTGTCAGTGTTGAATTAGGGAGTTAAACACACTGAAGACACAAAATAAGTTCTCAGAAAGGACTTCAGATGGGAAGACCTCTTCTAGTGGAAGCTTGAAGGCAAGTCTGCCACCTACTTTGGGCCATGCTTTTCCCCCACATAAAATTCATCTCTGGGTGTTCATGCATTTGTGACAAAAGTATGAAATTCATCTATGTCTTGCAAACCACTTTGAAATTATGGGTGGAGGCTCCTGGATGTGAGCAAAGCATTAGAAACTGAAGAAAAGTCTTCTATCAGTATGTAGTTTTCTCCAGTATCTCAACAACCTATGAGGAGCGGTTGGAAACGTTTTACTCCTGAGTTTGGGTAATACAGACTATTCTACATCAAACATACACAGTTTGAGTGTGGTGGATGCTGTCAGTGCTCAGAAAGATTCAGTTGTCGTGTTCCCAGGCCTAGCCTGGAAAAGCATGACAAAAGAATCCAAATAGAACTTAGCACCTGGTATTTGTCCAAATTACCACAATGTGTAGTACATGATGTTTGTGCTAGATTCTGAAGGATGTTTATGCAGAGAGGTGTTGGCCTTCTTGCCCAATTAGCTTATTGTATTCTTTAACTAACCTATCCAATTGTAGACTGCGAAGCACACTGTACAAGAGCTGCTTAGTTTCAATCAACTGCTTTTAGCCATTGCCTTCTGAAAGAAGTCATGTTGCTGTATTTCACCTCTCCTAACTCTACATCTGAGAGAAAAGATATCTGCACCGTGGTGTATATGAAGAGTTGGTAGATAGAAGGAGTTGTACCAGATGACCTCCTTTCCCTTCTTTAAAGTAAACAATTTAAACTTCAGCTCAACTTTTTCTCACTTCTTGACTTTTAAAATGAGTTCTTCTTGCTGAACTCCTCATTCCTGGTGTTACTACTAGATAAAAGAATCAGTTTATTCCAGCCACAAAAATATCAACTGCCTGATTCACTGCTTTTTTTCCACTGGTCCTTGAAAAAGTTAAGCAGATGTCCAATCTTTTGTGTAGTTTTAAGAGGATGCCCTCAATATTCATGAGTACCTTCTCCCTTTGAAACTTTTTTCATCTCTTTATTGATTTGCCACATGTTCTCCTCTGTTTTCTTTTCTTTTAATTTGGCATCCCTATATTGCTTACCATGGGCACTGGAGCTATCTGAAGTTCAGCTGCATATTCTAAATATTTTCACCCCATCGTGCACCCAACCAAAAAAAACTAACAGCAGTGGATAAAGAACTTTATTTCTTCTGTAAGGTAGTTTTCTATATTTAGAGATGTTGCCTCTACCTCACCTGCTCCGCTAACAGCTTTCCACAAAGGAGACTAATTATTATTAAACTGGCTGACACTATTCCAGATGTTTTGGGACTTTTTTTCTGTCCTAGTTTAATCTTCTTTCCAGATCCCACTGTAAAATCATAATCTTTTGCTACTTTCCATGAAATAGTATAGTTAACCTTTGGAATTCACTGGTGCATGAAAAGCATGAATGACACATACAGGCTGGATAATCAGAAACACATTTTGCATACTAAGCAGTATGTGGAAAACAGCAAATCTAATCTCATGCTTAAAATCTCACAGCAGGATAATGTCAAAAGGGATTTCACCCTTCATCTGCTCAGTAGAGAAACTTCAATTCTGGTCATACTTCACTTTCTCTCTGTAATCAAAGGTTGTCCATTGAAGAGTGGAGCATTAATTTGCTCCATGATGGTTTGACATCTTTCCTTTTCCTTGCTTTTGTATTCTATTCTCTTAGTGCTACTGGATTTATGGAACAAATACGAGCTTTTCTCTCAGCTGCAAAGAAAATGAGGTGCAGGAAGTAGGACAAGTACTTGTTTGTTATAGAGAAATTACTTTGTAAGAGTAAGTGTTGAAAATGATGCATGGAGGAGTGCATCCTTTTCTTTCTACTCCTTCCCGCTTTCTTTTGAATTTGGTTTAAGGAAAATGGAATTTTATAGCTTTATGCAGTACAGCAGTTTCAAAAGTGGAAAGAAGATTCTATCTCGAAAGGGAGGATAATTGCTATCTTTAGTCATTAATAGGCTGTGAAACAGCAACAATTCAAAATGTTAAAATTCTTAGGAAGCACAGGAAATGGCATCTGCATGTGTCAGTTCAAATTTATTGGGTTGTAAATATAAAATAAGACAATGGGGAAAGGAGAACTACTAGTCTTCCTCAGTATCAGCTGTGATATTAGAACTTTTTAAGAACAAATTAAGAAGGTAAGTATGCACTTCTTAAATAACCATCTTTTAAGCAATGAGGTTGATGATTTGGTGTTTTGTTTTTCCTATTGTGCTGTGTAATAAAAATATTTAACCTGCAGAGGCAGGGGATTCAGGAGCTGTGTAATAAAAATATTTAACCTGCAGAGGCAGGGGATTCAGGAGCTGCTGCCTGTGCTCCCATCTTTGTCCTCTACTTTTTCCATTCTGAAAGAGAAAACTTAAGTCAAGGTATAACACACCAAAAATCTATGTGGCTCCCTTGTAAATTGACTCCATTAAAAAACCCAAATGAACCAAACAAAATCAGCAAAACAAAAAGCCCAACCAAAATTTAAAAGAAAAGAAACCCTATGCCTATGTGGAAGAGCATCAGTGGTATTGTTTTGCTCTTAATGCTCTTCACTCTTCGGAAAGTGTATTTGGATTTTTAGACTGTCAGACCTTGTAGATCTGTGTTTTTTTTGCCATGTGGACTATTATTTGACTACAGATAAGATCATTCTGATCTAGGTGAAATAATAAGCTGGTACTCTTTGTTTTTTGATTGCTCTGATGACTGACTAAGACTATATGGGTCTAAAGCCTGAGCTGTCTGCTTGCCTGTTGATGTAAGTTTTTTTTAAGGATGTGTTGAAATCCATGAGCAGGTGACAGCTTGTGAGGGGGCAAGGTGTTACTGTCACTTATATCCAGTGTCGAGTTCAGTTCTTTGGATAAAGAGAAATTTTTGTCTTATAGAGTTATCAGTCCTCTGTGGTTTTCTGGCAATAAATCCAGTTTGGACAAAAAGCCAAACCAACTAAATATATACTTGATGGAGGTACTGCAAGTCAAATAGATTTTTTTTTACTTAAATGAATTCTATGTATTTATCAAACAAGACAAAATCTCTCTAAAAATTATTGTAAATGCTGAGAGATTGGTTAAAGCAGGTGATATTTTTTCTTCTCTTTGTATTATCTGTAATTTTTATGATTTTGTGTGTGCATGAATGAAATGCATTTCTTCTCTTTTTATTTGGTTTTGTTATCTGTTGCTTACATTAATGTAGTCATTGTCCCTCTGCACCCTTGGTGCTTATGCTGTCATTTCTGTGTGTTTTGATTATGCATGCTGGCTGTGTTAGTTAGACCAGTTGCTTTTATTTATTCAAAGTGATGTTACACTGGTTTATCTGCTTTTATACTAACCTATTGTTTATTGTCTTTGCTTTTTGTTGCTTTTGGATTTTTTTTTGTTTGTTTTTTTTGTTTGTTCGTTTTTTTGGCTAACCAAGTTGAGTTGACCAAAGCTGACCTGCAAGGTAGAGAAAGTTCTTCTCCATTACTTGTTTCAGTGAAAGATGCTTTTATGTAACATTTGGTTCTTTCTACTGGATGCAGTCACACCTCTAAGACAGGAACAGAATGGCAAACCCCAGCATCTCTGGAGGGGGGTTCTGGGTTGAAGAAGAACATGGCAAACAATGGAGATGCTTCTGTTGACCTGGGGGGTTTGACTGTATCAATCTCTGAATAGCCATAAAAGCACCAGTTGATTTCCTGGAAAGCCTCATGATCCAGCAAATAGCTGCTGTGCATCAAAACGTAGAAGGCCATCAAAGCTTTAAAAAATCAAAAGCTGACTTAATTTCTTTAGTACTGATCTTAAGGAGGGAGATCAGGAGGCAAAAACTGTTTGGGTTTTTTTTGTTTTGTTTTGTTTTTAATTTAGATTTTGAAAAAAATGCCACAGAAATAACTTTCTGGAATTTCAATTTAAAAATAAAACAAGAAGACCCCAAAATCTCTCAACTTACAATCTCCCTTAATATTTAGAATGGCTTTTTGCAAGCCATGGCACAGTTGCAGAACCAGAGAGCAGCACATAGGAGCAGATGTTAACACTGAGGGGGACGAGGTGGCCCTTTGTTCCCTGTCTAAGCAGTCAGTGCTGCCAACATTACACTTGTCCTGTGCCACAAAGCTCCTTCCCCAGCAGCTGTTGCCACACCAGGGATGTCAGAGGCTTCCCCCAGAGACCTCCTGACAGGTCTGCAGGCCCCTGCTGGTACAGAGTGCCCGGTGCCTGTCCAGGAAACTGGGGCCGAGTCACCTCCTCTGCAGAAGGGGTGTCCTTGTCGAGGAGCTGTGTCACCAGATCAAGGAGTTATTTGAGAAAGGCAGTAGGTGGAGTAGTGTTTGTAAGAATAAGAAAGAAATCAGATATTCTCAGAAACCCTGTAAACTTTTTGCCTAGGACATAAGTAAGGAAATGTGCCTATTAGAAATTAATAGGTCTTTGATACTACTAGAAACAGAGAGATGTTTTCCATGGCATTGAAAGTGAATCCTTTTAAATATGATAATGAAAATGTACTTTCCAAGTCATCTGTAAAGACTGCAATATAGAGTACAAATTAATTTATTCTGGAGTGCCATGAAAGTTAAAAAATTGCTTCTCCTTTATAATGGAAAAGGAGGTAATGGTCTCAGATTGAACAATGTGTCTCTGTCTAGCAGTCCTGAAGCCACAGATGGCATCTGTTATGGGATCATCTTAGTCACCTTGAAATTTTATGTCTGAGCCACTTTATGTCTAAGATTCTGTTGTGAGACAAAACATAGAATGTTCCTGTTTCACACTCTGAGATAGAGACTTCCTGACATTTTACATATCTCTGGAATAAAGATTTTGTAGCTTTAATCACATGATTCATAAACTCCTTTTCTATTCCCTTTGTTTACTGTGAGAACCTGGTGATATTGCTGACCTCATCTAATGTAATACATACCATTTTCAAATTAAAATATCCTTGTTCTGTATTCCATTACCTTTCCTACAGGATATCATCTGTGTTTTTAGGTAGAGTTTGGTGTTCTGTGGCTCAGTAGAAAAGGATGAAAATAAATTTGGAGGAATAAGGATGCTTTAATAGGTAAACAGTTCATCACTGTAGCAGATGTTGACAGTAGCATATTAAGAGACACCCTCTCACCCAACAGGTAATGATACTGACAGTCTAGGATAATTTTAGCAATTGGATCCATACAAGACATTGAATATGAAATATTTGACAGCCTTGAGGTAGACAGAAAATATAATGCATAAAGCAAAATACATTGCATGTGGAGCATCTGATTGCAATTATGTTTTGTTGGCATTTTTGACCTGTTCCCAACTGTAAAAAAGTTGAAGTACTCTGTCTTACAGAGGTGAGTGGTATAGAGAGGTGCTGCCCCTAGGGAATTTCTGAAGTTTATGTAAATGAAAGGGGTAAAAGATGAGTTTTGAAAAAACAGGAACTATATGTGGACTGGGACCAATGTGAGGAAAAAGAAGTGTCCTGCAAGTACACTGGAGTATAAATAACTTCAGAATTAAGATTTTTGTGCCATCCACTCAAATTGTGGCAATGATTTTGGGACTTACATTAGACATCAGCAAGTGTTGTGTCTCTCTTACTACAGCCACTGTTCTCTGTAGTCAGTTATGTGTCCATCAGAATTCAGAATGCTTGCTCAGGAATTCCTGAGCCTGATTTTTGATGTTTATTTAAGTGGATGCATCATGAACAAGAAGTTCTGGAACAAAGAGATCTATTGTTTTGATTTTTTCAGAGTCCTCAGAACCAAAGGTATATTACAACTATGAAGATTATTCCATCTCAGGCACAATTTTTGCAGAGGTCTTAACCCTGCAGGAATATTTGCCCTTCATATAGAGACATCTGATTACACTGAAGCCTAAGGGGAAGCATTTGGCTTGAGTGCATGAAGTGGATTATTGACTTTTCAGGAAACCAACCTTTGCCAAATAGGTTTGGCTATTTCAGGATAAGCCATGATGCCTCATACTTAAGAGCTGGGCTTGATGATCCTTGTGGGTCCCTTCCAAATTAGTCTATTCTGTGATTCTTTTATATTGCTGTGATTTGCAGTGAGGAAGAATGTTTTTCCAACATACTCTGTTTTTTCTTGTTCGTGTACAGTCCTCTCAATTTTCCTTTATGCTTTTAGTTTCTGTGTCTGAATGTCCAAATGCTGTTTACTTCCTCTGCTTCATTTGCATCTCCCTGTCCCTTGTTGCTTTCTGTGTGCAGGCATGCTCCCTTTTATGCAGTTGGTTTTTTTTTCTGTGGTTGGGATTTTTATTCTTTTGGCCTTTTTTTTTTGTTCTTCCCTCACTAACATGTGTATAGGCATGTTGCTCGTGACCTTTTAGGTTACATAGAAATAGAGAGTGGAATGGTGGCAAGAGAGAGGAAGAAAGATCTATGCCAACTTTCTTTGAGGGGAAGGAAATCCCCCCACTCTGCAGATCCATTTCCATGGAGTGCCATTGCTACTGAATTCCCATCTTCTGTAACCTTGAGATAGATGTACTTTCTGTGTGAGAAAGCACATTTGTGCATATTTGTTATTTTAACTAGTCCCAGTTCCTGAAGTTTTCAGACCAGACACTTATTTGGAACAGAAGGACTCAGCACCATAACTTTTATCAGGTGGATAAAGTATTCAGGCTCTGTTGAAGCACTGAAAAAAATGGCTACATTTTTCAGAGGACAGAAGAATGCTGGCTTTTTGAGTTATTTCTGACAATGAGTGACTTTAAATATGGAACCTGACAGATGCCTAACCTTATTTAGGTGATGAAAGGGATGATGAGTTCTTAACAAAGTATGAAACTGAGAGCTTGAAGAGCTGGCCTTGCAATCCTTGAAAATCTGTTTGGTTTGTGGTTCTAGTTTGCTATATTAATCTGTGATATTCTTGCTTTCTGCTATCTGTGACTCAAAATACAGGATCTAACTTTCTGAATCATGCACTGAACTCTGACTATAATCTAGTTTCTTGCATTTGTGCAAACGCTGACATACGCCCAATCTGTGTTTGGCAGTTACAGTATAGGTGGTATGGTCCATCCCATAAAGTGATGGTTCCATGAGATTCAGACTTAATTTTGCTCACTTTTTACTCAGAAAAAGATCTTGTTTTTCAAATTATTCTAACATTGGAAAACGATTGGGCATAACTTTGTTTCCTACTTAACCTGCAGGAAGAGTGAGTCCTGGAACAGGTTTATTTTCTGCCTGGTGCATATGGTTTCAAAGACCTGATGCCTCTCTGAGCTGAACTGCTACTGCAGATTGAATTAAAAAAAGGCTGACTATCTCTGGTTATGAAAGAGGAATGCTGACAGAAGTAGAGTGTAGATTTATCAAAGATGTAAATTGATTGTGATGTCTGACTTGTAGTGGTAAAGATATTTCAGTGCTAGATGGCATTTGTAATTCAGGAGCTATAGGATAAAGAACCACCTTATTCTGCAAAGGCTGTAAAGATGTCTTGTGCATATTACTTTCCTATTGCTTCCTAACGTCTCTGAAGATACAAGGGGAAAAGATGAGAGCATTTAGGGAGATGAATGAAAATGGAACCATATTGTCATTGAACTTCCCCTGTTGCTGATCTTCATCTTATTGAGAAAATAGTGTTAACACAAATGGTTGATTCCCTTCAAAGAGTGAATTTTTGATGGTTGAAGGAAGGTGTTATGTGCAATCATTTATGTATAATGGTTTGCTTATCTTAATATTTATTGCTAGTTTTAATCAAAGTCTGAAGCAGTTGTGTTATAATCTGGCAGCTACTCTGTAAACTGATTCCAAATGTAACTTGAAAGAAAAATAAACACAATACTGTCTTTTATGGGTCAAGTTTCTTTTCCTGCAGAGACCTTTCAAAAGATATAGAAGGAATGACTTTTCTTGCCAGTGAAACATGGAAGTTTTAGCAAGATGCTGCATTATTATTTTATTAATTTTTAGGATTATTTATAGCCATATTCCAAAGCAAAGAGAAACATACCATACAACTGATATTGTAAGAAAGAGGGTAGACAAAGAAATTTGTCCAAGCAGAATACAGACAGGAGACCAGGCTGTTTATACTCTTCAAAGGTGAATTTCTTCAAATACTTAAAACTAATAAACAAACAATACAGCTGAAGAAAAGTGTAGCACTCGTCCCCTTCCCAGGGAAGGAGACCCAACAAAGCTCAGATCCTGCAAGTCCTCAGATACTGAGCTGTTCCAGTAAAAATTAGAGATGCAGAAATAAAGATAAAAGGGATATTGTTGAAGAATCCTGGTTTGCCATTTCATGTTCCAAGGGAAATGACTCTGTGGGTAGGCTTAGCCTGGACAGGAAGAGACACAGCAAGTCACGCTGCTACCAGGGTTGCTTTTCTCCACTGGGGACTTTTCCACTTTAACTTGATATCTACTGCCCACCTATTCCTCTTTCCACTGTGCGTGTGGCACAGAGAAGGCAATGCACCAAGCTCAGCTACACATAGACAATATAATCAGAGGTATCTCAGATTATTATGTGAAGACTAGTTCTGAAACTTTGCTTTTAAATACTTTGTCTGCTCTTAGTGTTGCCAGAGGAATAAGATTAAAAATAGACCTGAGTCCTGATGGCACTGGTAATTTAGAAACAATACTACTGCTTTATATAAAAGTTGTTTGTCATCTTCTTTCCTTGTTCGTTAGCACTAAAGGGCATGTGCGTGGTAACACAGTCTTCATGTTTTATAATCCTTCCTGTGCTTCTGTCACTTTGCTCCCTAATCCAAAATCCTAATTCCCTGTGACATCCCTATTAGTTGCTGTGAAGAAAATTCTGTTGCCACAGAGGATTATGACATTAGGCAATGACTGTTAGCAGCAGGAGTAGATGAACTCTCTGAGACAAAGATCCTTTTATGATTCAAATGGCCCATAGTACTAAGAAGTGAGGCCAAGTACCCAGCATCTATGCTGTGCTGTCACGACTGACTCTAAAGATGGCAGATCAGGCTTAAAGCTTCCTTGTGATATTGTCAGGCTTTCAAAATTCCTCATCGTTGTGTTTTTTTTCTTTTTCTTACACCCCCCCC
>VYXF01001705.1:136994-289823 GCA_013397295.1 Polioptila caerulea
CGGCTACTGAAAGTGCCGTTCCCATCAGCTGGTTTCTGTTAAATACAATTCAGATACCCTAATACAGGCCATGAATTCAAGTACTTTGGCTCTCTGGGCTCTATCATATGAAGACCTCAAGCCACAGGTACTGGGCCTTGTGCAGTCTTATTCCTTGAATAGAGTCCTTTCTCTTGCAGCATCTAGACAAAGGATATGCCCATTGTCAAGTCCAGTTACTGATTAAAGCGTTCTCAGAAGAATGTAGGAAAAGTGGAGAAACATTGAAAATAGTGCTCTGCTCTGCTTCTATGTAATGGTCTTTATTGTTGATGCTGTAACAAGTTTTGTAGAGTCACAATTGCTTTCTGGTTTAATTTTAAAAGTATAGGTATAGAGATCTTGCTTGTTTATACCTCTAGGAGTATTGGCATTCATGTTTGAGGTTAGAGGTTAGATAGTGGGATAGTAATGTGTAGGAGAGGTATCAATTCCTCATTCTTTATTCTCAGATAATTTAGACATTTTAGGCAAAATGACAACTAATATTCTATTTCAGATTTTTAAATGTTATCCCTTCTTTTGCTCAGCCAGAGTAAGTCTGAAGCAAGTATCAGATCACAACCTGATGCACATGTATATATATATATTTATAGCCATGATTTTTACAAGAGTAAAGGCAGGAAGGAAACCTGTACATACATGTGCCTGCTGGCCCACGCTGGGAAGTCTGTCAGCTCTGTTCTAATCTAGAAGTGATCTGTTAATTTCACACTGTGCCACTGAGACCACTGGGATTCATATGGCTGCAAATGAGAGTCAGGTGGGTGGGAAGAAGAGGCGGAGGGGAGGAGAAAAGTGTTGAAAAATGCTGCTCAACTTTCCTTCAGCATGGCAACAAGGGGTTTTCTTGCTGTGGCTGCTACTGTCACTTCTTTTCAATAGGTGAACTTTCCTTCAGGGATTTTGTTGTCGTCTTCTATTAACCATACTGATGCTTCTACCTAGAGGTCTTGGGGTTCGTTTGTTTGGTTTTTTTTTAACAGTGTAATAAATTCTGGAAGAAGCTTAGGTTTTTGTTAATGTTCAGTCAAACTCTGCTTACCGAGTCACAAGTGCATTCTCATTGCAGGAGAGATGTAAAGAAATGCTGATAGCTGAAAAGCTACTGAAATTCATCCATTCTGTTCTTTCAGTGAGGAAAGATGATCTGGTGGGGAGAGCAGAAACTCTGCACCAAAGCTTTAAGGGTCCATTCCTGGTTTGGTCTTGAATTGTTTGGAGGATTATGGCCTGACATGGGACTTCCAGTTACATGTGCGTTCTACAAGGGCTTGTAAATATGGAAGTGCACAGGTGTGCAATCTCAATATCAAAGATGTTGAATAATGATGGGATTTAATGAAATCACTATGGATGGTGTCTGATGGAGGTTTAAGGGTTTCGTTTTATGTTAAAATATTTAAAAATGCTATCTCCACTTTGGTCTGTAGTATCTAATCTATAAAATACAGATAGTGATGTTCATGTGATGAAGAAATAAGAAGGATTGAGTCTTGTGGAGTTGCTGCTGCTAGCAAAGACTATGAAGAAAAGTGTTGGAATGGGTTGAACAGTTGTGTCTTTGTCCTTATGGTATTCTTCTAGACTGTAAGTGGTTAATGAACTGATCTCAGGCAGCCTAGACAGTTGATCCTTTATTATCTGCTTTATTTCTTTCATTTCTTCTTTTCCAGCATATACAGGATATAGCATAGTAGGTATGTCAAATGTATCTGTACATTTTATTTAAATTCCTGCATAACAGGAGTGACATACCTTTGTCTAGAATGATGAATATAAAATACTTTCCCAGGAAGTAACTTGTAAACTCATATTCTTGTAATCTATGACTTGCAGCTTCACACCCACTCTCAGATGATTCAGAATCCAGCTACCTCCTTGTGGCTGACATAGTAGCTGTCATTCAGAGTCTTTCTGATCTGAAGATTATTTTTTTGCCTATTGCTTGGATTTTGTCTTTGCAAGGCTTATCTTAGTAGGATAGCAACAGTTAGCTGCAAATCACAGAACAACGAAAAGCTGTTCTGTAAGTAGTGGCTGCTTCCTTCTCTGCTTCCACCAAAAGCAAGGAAAGCAGTCCGAAAAGAGAAGTGTTGTGGATAAATGTCACACCCTTCTGAGAACTCTATTAGAATGTTTCCAGAGGAACATATGTAACAGGTCAAAGTGTTTGGTTTTTTCTTTGGCTGGCTTTATTAACCTATAAAGCCAACTTGTATCCAGCTGAGGCTTTAAAACTTCAGTTTGAATCTACATTATCAGGGTTTTTTTGGCTATGATGAGGCATTGTTCATGGGCCTATTAATTAGCTTTCATTTCTATAAGGGGATCAAGCTTCTAGAGAAACACAACAGCCTGGCCATGTTTGTGGGCCTGGCATCACCCTCTATTTTACTGTAAGATTCTTTGAGCAAGTTGGGAACGTATGAGTTGAGCCTGCCTAAGAGGGAATATGTTGTGATTCCTCCTTCCTCGCTCTGTGTTACAGTTTGCTGTTTTGTTGTGAGGTGTATACTTGTCTTCAAGCTCTTTTTACCTGAGTTTCTTGCACGTTCAGGAATGGAACAGTGTTTGGTTCATGCTTTCTCTCTTCTGCATGAGGATCCTGATGGTAATGGTGGTGATTAATTGAAGCTTTTGTGGGCCTGACCAAAGTGATTCTCTCAGCTTTATTTCACTCTTTTCTTGTCATTCTTTCTCCAGGACCGAGCACTACCTGCCAGGAAGATTCCTGTGCGAATCAGGGCATCTGCAATCAGCAATGGGAAGGCTTCACCTGTGATTGCTCCATGACTTCATATTCTGGGAGCCAGTGTAATGATCGTAAGTAGACTTTTCAGTGCATTGGGGACCTGTGAGTTTTGATGTACGAAAGCACAGAGAACACAATTCACTGTTCTTTCAACTGCAATACAACTTTCCCAGTGTCAAATCCAAACTTTTTTTTCTTGGAAATTTCTTTAAAGCCTACAACAGGTTATTTTTTTTCTCCTTAAAATCAAAATATGCAGTTCAGCATGTATTGGTTTTGTTTTGTGGGCTTTTTCCCCCTCTTCTTTTTGAAAGCTAACTTCACCAGTTCAATGGTGGTAATTGATGTTAATGGAATTCCTGGTTTAGAGAAACCAGGAATGACTTGCAGATGTTGTATGTAATATTTTTGTAGGTGAAAAATGCCTAGATTTTGTGCACTAAATTACACTTTGAGATTTTCATTCAAACCTTGATGAAAAAGGTATGGAATGCATGTAAAATGAGTAGTTCTAGATAGTCTTCTACTGAAACACTAGCTGTATGCTAAAATGCTGGATAGTGTTTGCGAGAATGTCCACTTAAAACCAGTGATCAGTTAAATACACAGCAGAACCAATGTGCTTGCTGGTGTATTGATTTGCTTAATCTCAAAACATTGGATGTTCTTGGCCAATTACTACTAGGATCTCTGATAAAATAATTGAAGAACCCCCTTAACTCTGCCTTTAGGGGGCAGATAATCAGCTTTTTGACATTCCCTCTGCTCATCATGATTTGCATTTGCTCCTGCCTGGAGGGAAAAGATCACCTCAGCTCTGTCTGCCTGCTTCTCTTATTTGAGGTGTCTGCCCCCTTCTCCCTCCCATGCTCCAAGGCAGGGAACAAAGGAATACATTATGAGCGCTGCAGTCAGCATAACAGTAGGCTTCAGTAATTTGGTTCACTGACTGTATTAATTTTAAACCCTGAAAAAGCTGCTTTTCATTAAGGTATTTTTGGTAGACTTAATTACTGGTACCAGCAAGGTCCATGCAATATTGATACCACAGCACTGTCATATCTGCAACCCTTCCCCTAAAAGTCTGAGATATGACGGAATTGATGGCACAGATGACAAGCTGTGTAGCATATGGTGACAATCTTTTTCTGCTGAGGGCCAAAATGCCTTCTGAGTCATTCATAATATGTAGTGTTGTCTGTGTTGGTCTCCCATTTCTTCCAGCATATTTCTCTCAAATATTGGAAAGGCCTGTCAGCATTCATACTTTGACAGGGGCTGTATAAACAAGGTACTACTGACACAGATTTATAGACTGTAATGCTGTGTCTGGTTTTGGGTTGCTTTGGAATTCAGAATGTTTCCTTTGGGTCCAGAAGAAACATTTCCTATTGGAGTCACAAGATCTGGTGCCAATTTTCTGCATTTTTTGTTTTGGTTTGCTTTTATCAATTGGACACCCACTTTCCCACTCTCAAACTACTTGTTCAGTCAATCAGTTTAGACTTGCTAAGCGTAGCACACAAACGTGTGAAAGAAACACTACTTTGAATTCTGTTGGGCTGCATTTAAATATATAGCCAGGAAATCTCTTCTATTATTGATACTTTGGGGTTTGTTTCTAATGTGTTTGGCTTCACAACTCCACAATGTTGCAATGCCCTTGTTAAGCTGTTGCTAATGGCTTAGAATAGGCCCTGAAGCATCAAGAAGAGCCTGGTTCCTGTGTCTCTAATTGGGGATTTCTTGCTGCTTTTTAGAGCTGGCAGCTGGAAATAATGCAGAGAAGGGAACTTGAAATGAGTGAGGGTGTTGTGGACAGTGTAGGCACCAGCCTCCTGTTATGAGGCCTGGCTCGTAATTTACAAATGCATACAGAAGGATATGGGTTTCACAATGATCTGGAAAGGTAAGTCATGTGGACTCCTTCTGGAACATGAAACGACTTTATCCTGGACCTTCAAAAAGTACGTATAACATTTTTTTGTGGGTTTTGTTTGCTTGTTTGATTTTGTCTTTGTCATGTATCACGACATTGGAAATAGAGTTCTACTCCTGACTTCCTGATACAGTCAGGACACTTCATAGGTGTGTAATTGGGAAGGCTCAAGTCCCGTTCCTTCCTACCTTTTAGATATGGTTGCTAATCAAAGTACAGGCATCTATGAATTGAAGCAAACACCCTAGACTGGATTTTAGTGCAAGTTATGGCCGGGGGAGATACCTTCTGTGTAACCTGAGACCTTTTATTTAGAGATGCATCAAACTCTTTGTTAGAATTTTTTTTGGCCTCAGCAGTCCATTCTATTAATTTAGTAGATGACTCTTTCTACCTTATGAGCAATCAGTGGTCTCCCACTGGTGCAAATATGGAGTATTGAAGTGAATAGAACAAGTCGAGTTTTACTCAATGAAAAGGCTATCAAAAAGGCTGACTTACTATACATATTTTGCCTTTCTATTTCTGGTAATCAAGTCAAGTGTCCACACTGGAAATTTGCATTTTCATGGGCTTGATGAAGAATATATCTGTGCCACTGAGACAGATAAATGGAATGTATGGTGATTTCTTCAATTATTCTTGATGATCTTCTAGATTATCCCAAATTAACTGTTGGCCAGTGTGATTTATGTTTTGGTTTTTTTATTATTTGCTAGAGCAAACTTTGCAAAGTTATTCAGTCTTATCAATGCTGAGTAAAGCTGGTGCCCCAATATGTTTTTCCTTTTTAATTTTTGTCCCAGGACTAGGCCGCTAAGCTTCCTAATTCAGATGCAACTGGCTTGGAACTGCTATTTCTGAAGGGTGAAGAGGAAGCACATGTAATTCCCCTTCACCCTTCAGAGGTGACAGAGGTGAATTTTGTAAACCTATAGACATGTTTAGCCATTCACCAGTATTTCTTAACAAGACAAGGATTTAGATTCCTAGTGGAAATGATAATATAGCCTTTAATTTTAGCTGTTTGTCTGTAGCTCTGTTTTAGAGGTTTACTTTGTAGGAATCAAGATTCTTCAGAATGAGAATAATGGGAACTATGGGGGCATAAATTCAGTTTTAATATGCTTCATTCTGACTTGTACTACTGTATTGGTGTTAAAAAGACCCAAACACAGGAATAAACCACAAACACCCCCTCTCCTCAAATTCATTTGAGAAGTTCCATTGTACAAAAGCGAATTTAAAGGTTTGCCCTTCACACTGGCCAGTATTAACACCTGAAATGTAAGGTAGAAGCAATAGTGCTATTCAGGATATACTGGTTCGATTCTCCATGCCATTTAAAATACATTCTCAAATTTTTTGAGTTGTTCCATAGTCTTCAATCTTTACAGATGTTTTGATAATTTCAGCATCGTATTCAATAAATGTGAGCTTTCGACCTAATTTAAGAATTTACATACTACTCTAAGATATAGGAAATCAGTGTTAGTGTATTGCAGTTAATACTAGAAATATTAAACAACCCTGGCATGCCAAGCTGTTGCTTAGGCTGTTCAAATGTGCAACTTTAAGCATGTAAGGTAGCAGAAATAAAGTTAACCCACAATATTAGTGAAGTATCTTGCATCTGGGCTGAACTCCATCCTATTAATGTTAATAATGATATGAGATGAAAACATGGCAGTTAAGCATTCCAGCCTGCCTGAGAAGTGACCTATATTTAAACTTTTGTCTATGAACAGCTTTACAGACTCTTTAATTAGTTCATATTCTTGTCTATCTGATCAATAACATTTTCTGCACAGAGAGAATCCATAAGAAGAGACACTGGCAATCTAGCTAATGCAAATGGTATATCCATGTCAAACAAAATCATAGAAAATGCTGCTTTTTACTCAACGTTTCATGCAGATGAGTAACACTGAGGGTCAAGCTTTCCAAGAGCAATTGCCAGGGTAACACAAGTATGTATTTGTGGAGGTGTTTGCCTGTGAAAAAATCAATGATTTGCAGCAATGACTAGTACAAGCAGAGTATAAAGCACCTTTTCAAACAGGTTTTTGTGTTGTTGAAACACTTAAATCCATCTGCTGACTATTGATTGGCTTTTTAGACTGGTTATTGAGTCATTTATTTATAAACTTTGAGTTGTAATTGCCTGGTTTAAAAACAACTTTGCCATTTGATTGGTAAAGAGAAGAGGCAGCCCGAGCTTTTTGTCCTCTTATGTTGGTATCTTCATCTCCATGCTTTTCAAGGATCCTGTTGATAAGTAACCTTCCAATGAGATTGCTTGGCTGAGTGATGCTTGTTTTTTGTCTGGGAGAGAAGTAATATACATGTCTGTTAGGGGATTTTTGTGCAATAAGTTATATTTTTTCCCCAATACCTTTCCATGCAATGCATAACCTGTATGCTTTTACTTTCTTTATGTGAATCACATTTGGAAGAGGAAGGGATTAGAGAGAGAGTTGTGGTGACTTTGTTCCATTGTTCGTTAATTTAGCACCATCACAAGAAGAGCTTTTGATAACTTCAGTTACTTAATCATAGTGAGTGAGGCTTACTAGACAAAATCTTTTTTTTACATGACATAAAAGGAAGGATATCAAAATTAGCAAAAAAATGTCTAAGGCAAATACTTTAGAGAAAAGCAGAGAGTATTTTTGATTGATTAAGGAAGACTGAAGCTGGCCTTAGCCGCACATGTGTGACACCAAGAGAGGGATGTCAGAGCAGACCCATCCCTCTTCATTAATGCCCTTCATTTTTGCACCCGACAAAGTAAGTGAATGAGTGTGAAAGTTCTTCTGGAGCATATTATGTAAACTAGGTTGCAGTGGCAGAACTGGTTTCCTTCACACCTGCTTACATAGCATAGCAGAATAGTCATTAGTAGAGACTACGAGCAGGGCAAATGGCTAAATAAGTGACCCTTCCTTTATGATGATGGCTTTGCTCTGATGTGCTCATGAGCCATTTGCACCCCAAATTTACTTTGTGAGTCACTGAACAGTTACAGCTCATGCTCTCCATTGCAGGATTCAGACCCCTCAGCTGGGAGATGAACCCTATTCCCTCTGTCCCGGTGTTTGTATTTTTCACCATCTGGGTCAATTTTTGTCCAGAATTCATGACCTCCTTTAATGTCAATGCCAACAAACTCAGCTTGATTTGCTTACAGAAACACTCTTTGTTCATGTTTAATTATCACCCATTTGTTTCTAATGTGCCCAGCTTACTCACTTACTGAGTCAGAGAGCAAGAGGTTGCTAGTGTGTAGAAAATAAATCTGCATAGACTTCATTAGTCATGCATGGCTAAACCAGTCAGCTGTTTAAATATCAGCATGCTTGGGGATTTGCCTTTGATACTACAGAGACATCCATCCTACATGGAGCAAGAGTCACCTCTGATTTATCTTGAGTGAATCATACATTCATTACAAGTCACACACTCTGCCTACTTCTTAGTTCTCTCCTCATGCTTTGTTCTTGCCTACTTAATGGTCTTTCACATATTATACCTAGTGTTTTCTGGCTGATGGCTCATTTTGAGTTCCTAACTTAAGACTTTGGTGTCTTCTGACAGTGAATGACCTTATCCTCTGAGACAGGGATAAAAAAGAAGGGAAATGTGACTGTGTACTTTAGTACATGATGTAAATTGTACCACTGTGATTTGGGTTATGAACCCTGCTTTCATCCTTCTTAGCACTGCTTGCTTTCATTTGCCCCGCAGGTCCAAGAAATGTAACATCTTTTGGGCAAGGATCTGGGGCTACTTCTTATTAAAGCCCCATGCACTTTTCTGATGCTTAATAATAGCCCACTACATAATTGCCTTAGCTCTTCAGTGATTTAAGAATGCTCATTCTTTTCAGTGTACTGACAGGCATTTCCCCTCCCTTGAGTAACAGCTGCTAAACATCAGATCAAGAGCTTATTTGCCCCATGTTCCCTTTGGGAGTTGTCTGGAATGGGCAGTGCTGTCAACATTAGAGGGAGAAATTTGTCTGTCCCTGTTTTGGGGGAGAAAGAGGGAATTTGAGTGACAGGTGCTTTTTGAAATTGCTTCCTCTGCACCTTTCAGCTTCTCAAGGTGCCCTGACATGAAAGTGTTTTCTTTTTTTAATAGTGAAAGCTAGCCAACTTTATCCTTTTGTGATCCCCAAAATGCAGCTAGGTCTCTAGTGAGTAATTTAATTACGATTGCTTCAACAGCTTGGCAGAAGGAGCATTTAGAATGAGAGCTGTAATCAGTCATTGATATCTGTGCACACCTGGCTGCTGTCAGCACATAAGCTATGGTCCAGCCGTGCTACAGACTTCAATAGCATGGAAAGAGAGAGACTTTTTACAGGTGGGAGTGATTACAGCCTCTTTTATCAACATTTGAGCAGTTCAAGCAGTTAATTCTCTTCCTGGCGCTACTCACCAGCTATGCCATTTTCATAAGCATGTCATAGGAGATTTTTGCCATAATTTTGTTCCTTGTGATCTCTGCTCCCTTTGGCAGTATTTTTCTTTAACTTGATACTCTTTGGTAGCCATGGCAATAATTTTCACTTTTCATCTTAAAAGCTGAGTGAGTGGTAGTGTGTCCTATGTATTTTGCCCCATGAGAGATTTGCCCTTAGAAACTGTTCCTTCAGTAATGGCACACCTGGGGTGTAATCACTGATAAGACACTGATGTAAGTTGGTAGCAGAAACAGAAATGTACAGCAGAAAAAGAGTCTTTTTTTTTTTTTTTCTGTCACCCCAAGCTCCATTTGTTGATGATGGTCTGTAAGCACATCTTTTGACTGAATGTAAGGTAGTAAATTAAATGTTCTAAATTGTCAAGTGCAACAGGATTTGATTAATTTTAAATTTTGCATTTTCTTTGTAATATCCTGCACATGTTCGTATTTGTTTTAAGAAGCATACCAGAAAAATACCAAAAGTCTTCAACCGTCAATTTTACTCTTTAATAAAAATTCTTTTCTTCTTATAGTAGCTTCTTCACAGAAAATGGTACAAAGCTGAATTTGGAAGATGATGAAAAATGTATGTAGAGTTGAATTTTATAGGCAAAAATCACCCTGAACTTGAGGACTTTTGTTTTAAATGGATTCCCCCCGCCTCCCCCCATGCTATGAAACTTGTGTCCTCAATTGTATTGTCCAAATACTTTTGATAATCTCACACTTACTGTGGTTTCATCAGCATGAGGTATTTTAAGTGCCATATGGTGTGCAGATAGTACCTGTTCTTTTGTGGAGAAGGGAAAAAAAGCCCTTGCAAAATCTGTTTGGTCTTTTAGCTGTTGCAATTGATCTTCAACAGGATACCCAGTTATTAGTCCAGGTGAACACACAGCTGGCTTTGATCATTCCCTCCAATCCCCTGTGAGTCTGTTGTAAGTTGCACTGTGGATTATGAAAATATGATTTCCATGTTGGGCTTACTGTCCTGGATGGAAGCTCTGACTTGCAATAGTCCTAAATCTGTTTTTTGTCCCACCTGGGTTTTGTGTGCTCTCCCATCTTTGCAGCACTCAGCTGAGTTATATATGTGTGCTTCTAGGCCATTGATCTAAGTCTGGTGTGTGCTTAGTGGGGTGTAATGGTGTTAATGAGATGGGATAGGGTTAGCTTGGTGCTTTCCCAGACAGCATAGAGCTGTGTGCCATTGCCTTCTCATTGCTATGGGATCTTCGGGGTGATTATTGCTTATTTCTCAGGCTGTCTACGTAGAGAACAGTTTGCAAAGAGGAGCCTATATTATTGGGTGAGAACAAAAAGATGAGGATTGAAGTCCATAATTTCTATTTTACAGACTAGTCTTCGTGTGCAGTAACATTTATAAATACAAAGTAATTATTTTAATTCAATAAGGTAACTTCTGATTTATGCCAATAGTTGCAGATCAAAATCTGTTATGGGATTCTTACAGTCTGGACATCAAATGTGCCTAATTGTTTTGTTTTTAAAATTTATATATATTGTTTTTTATATACCTTAAACTAAAAGCTACCTTAAAGATTACAGTCATTAGGTGGGCAAATCTATGTCATAAAATATTTACAGTGTGGGTAGCTGAGAGAATGCCAACGTGCAGAGAGTCAGGCAGTACTAGAAATTTTAAACTTTTTTTTTCTTGCTGATTTTTGAGCCTGAAAGTCTGGGGCTACCTAAAGGAGGAAGCTGGGGTCAGTAGGGATCAAGAGACAGATCTTTTACGCTTATTGGTTGTTTTGCAATGGAAATTGTTAACAGAAATACAAAGGCAGGAGGAGTCAGAGGTCCTGAAGGAGATTCTTTGTTCACTATCCAAGCTGCCTAATGTACTAATTATTTCCTGTCATTGACAGAAGGCTACTATTGATCTCCAGTGGAGTTTAGCTGCATATAGGGACATAGCTTTATTATGTTGCAATCTTGTTACCCAGGAGCTGGTATAATAATCTCCGCTGTAGAACATTGGGGATTAGATGAAAAACCTTAATTACAGTTATCTTAATAATGATCCCTGAGGGGCAGATTGAAATTGGCTGCTTGGGTACCTGTGAAACAAGCTTTGCACAGGGGAGCACATTTTGGTGGATTTAATTTATCTTTGTGGAGGTGTTTCATTGTGAACTGACATCTGAGGCCTTGGCAAATTCTGGGAGAGGAGTCTGGGACATCAGTTGCTTTATTGCTGTCCTTAGAGATTTTGGGACACAAAATAACTTCTCTGATTCTATGAGGAATTAGACTTGTCAGTAAAAAACCCTAAGAATAATTATATAACTAGAATTCTCCTGGGATATAAGTGTTAACCAAAAGTCCAGTTAGCTAACAGCTGTCTGCAGATGAAAAAGCTTTCAAATCTGTGAACGTTTCTTCATTTCAAAGTCTTGGGTGCATACAGAGCTGATGAAAATTTTTCATGAGTGGTAGTTTAATCAATGAAAACTGCACACTGAGGGCAAGCAAAGTTTTGCATATTTCAGTGAAAATCTTAGAATAACTTTGAACAGAAAAAAATGAAGGAATAAAAAAAAGTCAGATGTAGTTGATTTAATAATTTTCAAAACAAAGCTTAGGATTCATTGACTGCATCATAAGGATGAATTTAATGTAAAAGTTAACAGAAAATGCTTAAAAATCTGAGAAAGAAGACAACTAACCTTGGTTTAAAAGCATTGACCTAAGTTAGCTCATCCTCCTCTGCCTAAGTTTATTATTTAATAAGCTGCTGGCTGTGACTTTCTGAGGCTCGTCACAAGACCTCTGTATTGGAGATAAACAGGCATGGGCTTGGGATGGCCTCCCTAGTCTAGGATATGCTTTTCAGAATATTGCCAGCGCAGTGCTTGAGAGTGTGGTCTTGAGCAGGATGGGGAAAGAGATTTGAAAATTACTCCATCCCTAAGAAAACAGAGTTTGATCTTTGTAGCTTTTGTTCAGGTGTCTCTAGCCTTAATGCGAGAATATTTGTGGTCATGTCTGTTGAGTAACTGTCTCAGATAACATAACTGACCTCTAGACCAGAGTGTCTTGACTAGACTCTGACTTCAATAATATATCTGCCAAATATAAGCATATTTTTCTTCCAGAGAGACTCTAACATTCATTTTGAAGGAAGTGTGGTTGGGGCTCTATTCTTCCACTTGTCTCTATCTGAAACCTATTTGCAGTGCTTGACCACAGCAAAACTGGTGTCAAGTTTGCTGGCTTCCCATAACCATCTGTCATATTTCTTTTCTTTCTTTTTTTTTTTTTTTCCAGATTGTACTAAATGACCTTCTGTCTGTTACATTTTTGCCCTCTGATCTCAGGCAAATCATGAAGACAAATAGCAATATCACAAGCCATCCATCATACAATTTGTAGGTCCCATAGAAGCATCTATGCCTTTAACAGTTCATCTGTCACAGATAGTTTCATAGTTCAACACTACAAAATGCTGAAGAGAGGGCTAATATTGGCATTTCTTTTTATTAGTGAAGACTTCAGCCATCAGGTGTCTTTCACTTGGATATGCAGACTGTCACAAAAAGTGCCTGTGCACCAGGGTTTACATTATGGATCCAAGCCAACTGCATGTTACAGAAGGCAGCACTACTGCTGACATCAGCAAAGACTCATTTTCCTGCTTTGCTGTTGTAACACTGCATTGGTTGTGTTACCAGTGCAGAATAAACTGAGCAGACCTGGCTCTGTGCAAATGAGCTGAAGTTCTCAGAAGCAGTGACTGTGAATCTGACTGCCAGCAAATAGTTGTAGGCACTCCTGCTGTGTGACCTAGGACAAGAGAAAGTCTGTTCAAGTACATGTGTGTGAGAGGCAGAGATACCAGTATCTATCTTGAGGTCATCGGTGTTATATTTGACAGAAACATGTAAAGTTACCCAATAGGGCATGATTTTGTCTTGTAACTGCCGTGTCAGCTGTGCAGAATATGCACTTGGTCCATGAGTTGCCTTGCATAAATGTCCGAAATACCTGTGTGAACTATTGCTGAGTTATGCGTGTTTGCATAGTATATTGAGCTAGGCAGGGCACCATGTTAATCCTACAGGCCACATGTTGCTGAAGCATATAGTGAGGCAGCATGGAGATTATCCAGTGAATTTGTCTTGTTATAGTTACTTGAATGCTAGAAACTGAGATCAGACAGAATTATCTATGCTTCACATTGTTAAACACAAATCATAGGAGTGAAGTGTTTGTACTTGCAGAAAAAAACCCCCAAAACCCAAACAACCAAAACAAACAACCCTAAACTATCAGCCTGTTCTCTTTTTTTTTTTTTTCTCTCTGTTTTTTTCACCTGTTACCAGTGGCATTTATCCTATTTGGAAGATATTAGAAGCCTAAATCCCTCACCTCATCATGCTGAAGTAGAGATGCTTCTGATGGACACTTGAAACATAAATCTCTGCTTTGTCTTAAGAGAAGTATCCTCACAGAGATCCCCACTAGGCTGTGGAATTGCTACTGGTGGCTCATATGCATGGAATATTGATAGTTCAAGTCATTTAAACTTAATTTAGGCATACCAGAGAACATACTTAGCCCAAATATAACATTTGAGAGACCTGTACTAAAACAATTATGAGAGCTATTTGAAATGGCGTAGAGAATGTACACACTGCTTTCTGTTTTTAAACAACTTTCATCCTGGGGACCAAGATGAGCTAAGAATAAACTTTGAAGTATTTGCTAAAGTGGAGCTGGGTGTAACACAATAATTGAGATGGAGCTGCAAGTAAGACAAACTACATGCCTCCCGTGCAGAGACCCCTGTATTTGCCTACCTCCTTTAGAAGTCAGGACACTTAAATTCTTTCTGTTGCACAGATGAATTTCTACCTGTCATAAGGTAGAAACTAATCAGGTCTTCATGCTTTCACTAGTGTCTAGAAATCCTTATTTATTACCAGTAAGATGTGAACCAGCTGGGTAACTTAAGCTGTTCCTTCTCAGACATTCTATAAGCGTGCCTCCATATATGGGAGCAAATACTGTAGAGGGTGTTTTTCTGAGTTTCCTTCTTTTTCTAAATGGAAAAGGGCTTTGTTATTTTTCAGAACTAAAATAGAGAGAAGTATAGGTTGTTATCCCTGGAAAATTTAGTGTTTGTAGACTTGTTTTCTTTGCCCACCTTTAGTACATGAGATTCAGACTTGTAAGAAAAGGGTGCTCACAGCTGTTCTAGGCCTGCTGGCAAATAAAATTCAGTACAGATGGTTGTCTGCCCACACTCTATTTATGAAGAGGCCTGCAGTGTTTATGTTAACGGTGATGAGTTTGAGAGATAAAAATAGGGAGTTGTTTGTTGTTCATTTGTTCTTTATAGATCTGCAGTGAACTTTCTTTTATAAAGCACAAATTCGATAGATTTGTTAACCTTCTAGAAGAGCAGCCTGTCAAAAAGCCAAGCTGCAGACATCTCAAACGCTGGAATCATTCGTTGTTTTTTATACTTCTTCCATTCACTCCACGAGATGGTGCTGTGTACCCAGAGACCCCAAGCATCCTTTGCTTGAGTTTTCTCAGGTCGTTGGTGGATATTTGGATTATGAAAACTTGAAATGAAGTTAGAAATAATCTCTATCTTCCAGCTGTCTTTTTCTCCTCTCCAAATTAATCTCAAAAAGAGGTTTTCCAAAATCACCTAAGGCTTTTTATAGTCCTCTACAGATTATTTCTTCCTTGATATTTATTGAGTCCTGCAGCTTTGCCATGACTTGAGGGTTTAGAAAACCTTCTGGAGGCTGCTTCCAGATGCCATAGTTTCAGAGCAGCCATAATAAATAGCAAACAGAGAAACTGAAATTGTACGTTCTTGTCTGTGGCCGTTCCTTGTGGATAGCTTGCTGAGTCAGGAAGATGTTTGCACATTGCAGCGGTCTGCCTAGTTCCACATTTATTTATTTATTTAAGACTTGTGCAAAATATTCCAGGGCTTCAGCCCTGGAAACTTAAATTATGGGATCTTGTCACTTAAAATAGCTAGTAGTTCTGCTCTTCTCATTCTCCTACCATATGCTTTCCTATTTGTGGTTTGGGAGTTATTTTCTGTTTTATTTCTCCTGCTTTCCATTAGATTTGGGGTAGAGCATCACTGAGGGTACTGTCTTTGCAAGGAAGAAACTTTGCAAGCTTGTCTTTGAAATGGCTGACTGCCACAAGGTGGAAAGAGACTTCTGGGGGGAAAAGTCACCTTTCACAAACTTACCAGGGTGTTAGCCTTTCTTACATTGCTAAAGTGAGTTTTGTGTCACTGTGGAAAATAAAAGCAACTAACTAGTTATTTTTGAAGTCGTGAATAGAGAACTTCCCTTTGTTCTGTAGAACAGATTCCTTCTTTACAGAAGCAGGTATTTGGGTTAAAAGGCTTCTCCATCTTTTGTGTGTCCTTGGAGTCTGCCATTTTAGCTTCCCGGTTATCACTCATATCTTTGTGTGTTGTAGATGTGTGTCCAGTGTCTTCACAGCTCTGCCTCTCATTTCCTCACGCTTCCATAAGGAACAGTCTTACCTCACCGCTTTTGTTCTTAGCAGTTTTCAAAATATTGAACTTGCACTTATCTTTTTTTTGTGCTGACTGAAAGTGGATTCCTGATTTATGATATCTAGTCTCAAATTTCCATAAGTGGTGTGAAGGTGATTAGTAGAGAAGAGGTAAAAAATCTTTACGTGCCTAAATGAACCTGAAACCCTCTCAGCTTTTTAACTCCTTATAGCTGGTCCTGATTAATATGGATCAACTGCAACTTGGGGCAAGCTGGTAACAGTTTTCCATTTCAAATATCTAAATGCATTTCAGCAGGACTCCTAATGCACATCTTACAATTTTCACAGTTGTTACTTTTCACTCAGCTTGGGAACTTTAGGACCTAACTACATCGATGGCATAATTGTGTGAGGATTGTTTCCTACTCTCAGCTCAGGATACATTTTGGATATAAGCAGCAGTTTTTGCCAACAGCCCTTAATCCCCAAGAGCTTTGGCATGGAAATTCCATGTCATGCATGTTCTCCAGGGCAAGAGAAGCTTCTTATCTGGATACCTCTAGCAAGTTTTTAAGATGATAGTAAATGTTCCAGTGCTCAAAGCTCATCTCTGATTTCTCATTAAAATTTGAATTCCCAGATACAACTTCAGAAATGCTTATGCATATCATCAGATATACACCAGAGGGATTTTTAACTTCAGAAGTGGCGTTTCTCATCACTTCTCAATCAATGTCCTGTCTCTGCTACCATGAAAATTTAACAAACAATAAAAACTAGACTTCACTGGTAGATTTTTGTCTCAAAGTCCTCCCCAGATCCTTGTCTGGGGTTGTCTTATCTTGATGTAGTAGTTATGGCTTCAAGTCTTAGGGGATTGAGAAATATGATCAAGACTTTATGAATAACACTGTGAGGGTGTTTTCTGCATACAATGTGATGCTTGCTTTGCCCTCCTCAAAAATAAACATTTTAGCAAATAACTGAACTCTTCTTGTGGTTCCAGTTAAGTGATTGGTGTTTACTACATACAGATTATACTGGGTCACACTGCACCAGTAACTTGGGAGCATTTTGGATTAGAATGCAGGGGCATGGATGAAGTAGACTAACTCAAAGCAGGGCCTGTTGTGTGTGGGAAATAGCTGATGCTACTCTCATTAGTTTGATAAATACAGCTTTTGCCCTGGTGTCCTGGGTTGATGCTCAGTTGTATCCCCATTCATCTGTTTAGTTCAGAAATAAGTTTTGCACCTTTAAAACTGGATCTGAGAGTGAAGGAGAAGCGGTGGAATGTCTGAGGCAATTGTTTTCAAAACATCAAGATCAGAGTTTTCAGTTTTCCTTCACACACAGCCTGTGTTGTCTGCAGTGCGGTTGGTGAGAGAGCTCTCCTTTGCTTCTTGTTAGTTTTTGGCCAGCTGAGGCAGAGAAGTTCTCCGGACTGTGGTTTTTTTCTTTCTTTTTCTTGGAACTGTTTGAACCTGCTCTGGACTAAAAACCCCAAAGGGCACCAGGAGCTCACACCTGTGGCCCCCCGGGCCTGCCCTGGGCCCGGCCTTTCCCAGCCCCTGAGGGACTGAGGGCAACTGAGCCGAGCTGCAGCCATGGGAGAGAGAGACTCTGGGAATTTGTCATCTCTGTGGGGCAGCCAGAGGGTTTGTTGTTCAGTGTTGTTCATTTGTTGTGCTAGGGAGTGCTTTGCATGTTAAATAAACAATTTTTTTCCACTATCCTCCAAGGAATTTTTTTTCCCTGTCCTGAACCAGCTGGGAGGAGGGGTGGTTCGGATTTGCTTTCTAGAGGGACTCCATCCAGAGGTTTCTCCCCAAATTTGCCCTAAACCAGGACACCTGGCTCTCCTTGTCATTGCTGTTATAGTGCAGACTTCTGTATTAGTGTCTTCTTTCTGACTTAGGATTTGCTGTTTGAGTGGGGGAAATGGTTCACCAACTTTTCCATGTGTTTTTTTCTGAAGGCGGCCCAGGACTTGTGCAGAGCAGCAGCTGTGAACTGACAGAGCTTGCAGTAAAAACAGTAGGAGGACACATCAGAGCAGAAGGGGTTGAATTCTCCAGAGACAGAATTTTTAAACCAGTAAGCATGGAGCAAATTTTCCCTTGCTCCTTGTTTGCTTGTGGTTTTTTGTTAATTTCAATGTTTTGTATTTTAATGACTCCAAGTTTCCTTTGGCATTTGTTGTTCCTGTCTTATATATCTTTTCAATCTGGGAACTGCTAGCTACAGAAAAATGAGGCTATTTGATGTCAAGTAGAGCTTCCTCTTCAAAAGGCAGTTGGAAAATAGCACGGAGGATGAGCTAGTTTGGGATCAGTTATGTATCTTCCTCTGGTTCAGATATGGCTCAGGCTCTGAGAAAATAATGGCCCTTCTGCTGTGATGACCAGTACATAGCTCACTTTGCGGGATGTTCTGGAGAACTGGAAGATCTTGAAAAGTTCTTGAGAAAAAGCTTCAACTTCAGAAAAATTCTCTTTCTTTTGGCTCTAATTAAGATTTGTGGTCAGAGAAGAGAGGTCAAAAGCTGTATAAGATTTTTATATTTTCCTGGTAAGTGAATGCTATTGAAAACTGTATTTTTTAATTGAAAATACAACAGGAAATTTTGACTGAGCCACTGTTCATCACTCTAGCATTTGCCAATTAAAGCTTTTGACTGGATGTTTTGGTAGTGCAAGTTCTCTCAGAAAACAAAAGTTGAGCTCAGATGTTCTCAGGAACCTCTAAAACTTCTAAACATGATAATGGAAGTATCTCTTCCTAATTTTAATAGAGAAGTCCTTGGTAGCAGGAATCCTATAATTTCAGTTACTCACCAGTACAATACAAACTAGCAAGGACAGTGACCAGCAAAATCCAAAGACACTTATGAATAACTCTGAATCCACCAGAGAATGCCTTCTGTTTCCCACACTGAAGAAAAGGAAAAGCCTTTTAAAGGCAAATGACTGTCTGCCTGAAGAAGCAGGGCACAGCCAGGCCCACATTCCTCCTATGCCTGGAACCTTCTGGCCTGGGCAGTAAATCTATCTTCTCCCTTTTGATCCATGAAATCAGCTATGGCAGGGTACTGCTGGAACGCTCTGAGGGACACCTAGGTCTCTTAGTGTGGTGCTAGTGCTGGTCTTCATTTAACTACATCCTGTCCATGTGGAAGAGATAGAGCTTTTTCCCTGCAATATGTACAGAGCAATTTTTTTTTCCTTGTTAGCACTCATGGGGTATTGTGGATGCCTTCTCCTGGGCTGCTGCAATCCATGAGTTAGTGTCTTTACTGTATCCATTCATCCGTTCATTGAACTACACTGATTTGTATCATTAGTGGGTATAATAGCAGGTCTTTTTGAGTCTCTGCACATTGCAGAGTACAGCTGTGTAGACACAGCTTGAGAACCTGAAAATATGTGTTTGAAGTTAGTTGGGCATAAAATGCAAGTTTATCACTGGTACTTAAAACAAGCATACTCACTGTTGGCTAGTTCATCTAAAGAAACACATTAATAACCCTTAAGAAAAAAAGAAGAAAAAATGAAGTTTATCCTAGTAAAATAAAGGGTTAAATATTTAGAATATAATTTGAAAGCAGTTTTGGGACAGGATCTTCTGAAAGGCTAATTTCTAAGCTTTTTTCAAAACTCTTTCAAAAAGCAATTTTATGCACCTAAATTAGGTTTCTTATTCTCCTGTGCCTAATGTTCATCTTGCATACACTCTGCAGATTTGGAAAGAGATCACTCAGATAAAATTTTAAATCTCTGCCTGCCACTACAGCTGTCTGTATTGGTTTCCTTTTGTATTTTTTCTCAATTTGTCCCTCAGCTATCAGAGTTGGTGGCAGTTCAAGTAGGCATTTTCTTCAGTAGGCAGATGTGGAGAATCACCATCTGAGTATTTTCTTCACTGTTCAGATTCCAAGCAGAGGATTATTTTGCTACTGTTGTCTGCCTTTCTGCTTCAGAAGAAATTAACATAAAATGTTTCTTTTGAATATTTATTGATCAGGAAGCCTGGTATTTACCAGAAGCCTGGTAAATACAGCAGAAATTGTTTAAGTAAGGTTAAGTTTAGATTGCTTGGAAACATCCTCCTACTTTGCAAACTAAATGGAGCACTCACTGATGTCAGGTTGCTCTAAAACTATAGAGCCTAAATTTGATCATGACTAAACGCAGCTAAAAAAAATTATTTTCTAGCTTCTGCAGTACATGTTACCAGTTTCAGGGAATCCTATTTGAGCTTCGACATAATGGGATCTGATTGCGTAAATTGGGTTTGTAAGATATCTCAGATAATGAAAATGAGAATATTTCTGTCATTTGGTGAAGGACACTAAAGGACCTTAAAATCTGAAAAGGTCCATCAAGGAAGGTGACCTGGAGACTTAAATATATATATATATATACACATTAAAAAAACCCAAAAACAGTAAAGAGGCAACACATCTGTCTCACAACTGAAGTATTTCTCATTTTTCTTGGAGCATCCCTGGATGAGGAGGAAGGCTTTTTTCACTGTTTATGTGAAGGAAATTTGGTGATCATGAACTGTGGTAATGAATTTAAACAATTTTAGAAAAAACCCTCAGAGTTAAAAAAAACCCCAACCAACCAAAACAAAAAAACTCAAACAGAAAAAAACCAATCTTTTTTTTGTAGTAATTACACAACATTATTGTGTGGTCAATCAGAATGTGAAAGTTTTAAGAATGTCTCCTCTCCTCCTACCAACAATCCCTTTGCCTCAGTTCACAAAAGAAATTATTCTTTCTTTGAGTAAGGACTTTGTAATAGAATGAGTTGGTGTCATGAAGGTTAGTTCTAGAAGTAGGTGTAGCCACGCAGGGTTAGGCCAAATAACCCTTTGCCTCTATGTTTACGTGCTTTCTAAATTCACTGAAGAGAAATTATTTTTGTTGTTGAACATTGAACAGCAATGGATAGTCTGAACGTAGAGAGAAGATAGCACTACTCCATTGCCTAGGCTTTTCCTGAGGCTTTGGAATAATGAAATAATGGTAAGTAGTTGAAGGTTTGTTTCATTCTTAGCAGGTTGGGACTGCTCCTCTCTGGTTTCCTTCAGCTGCTTACACACATTTCATTGAGATAAGGCCTTTGATTCCTTGAAAGAGTTACATCACATACAGTGTGATGCACTTCCTTCTCAGGGAAGGAGGTTGCAGACCCCTCTTCTAAAGCACAAATCTCAAGTGTTAGCTGGGGGTATTTCCCTTCCCTACTTCTTATCTGGGGATGTCTGTCCCTGAGCAACCTTGGAGAGTCACTGTTGGTTTTCATTTTGCAGTCTTCCCATCAGAAGAGCACCTTACTGCTCTTCTACAGCAAGTGCCAGGCATTTGCTGTACTATTTGGTTAATGTGATGGATGCCTCTTTCTCTGCCTCCTCGCTGTTAGGAGCTAAAACGTGGGATAGTAAGCTAGGAGGTGATTAACCTTTCCTAATGGGACTGTGCTGCAAGCAGGATCTCACCCACCGCATCTTCATTAGCCTTGCCCAAAGCCTGCCTTACTGTGGATTAGGTAATTGGTCATTTATAACCCAGGAGAAGGAGGGGAGGAAGAGCTTATGAAAAGGTGTCAACTAGATTAAGGGCATTAAAATTTAATTCATGTTATCCGAGAATTCTGGAAGGCAGCATTCAATCAGGCATGCAGTTGAAAACCTCCCATCATCAGCAGATTCAGTCACAGTGAGCATGGTATTAGGCTGTGGAAGGAGGTGTACATGGTAATGGTTATGGCCACTGCATGTAACAGTCAGTTTAGGGTTATTTGTATAAATTTTGGAGCTCTTGTAATTTGCCCAAGGGGACAGAGCTTGCAACTGAAAACCATATTGTCTTACGTCAGTTAGCTGAAGATTTTCTGAAGAAGCAGTGAAGTTTGTGTTCTACAAAAATATCTTATGTGTTTCCTCACTTTATCAGGGACAATCTTGTCCAGATATCTTATATATGGCCTATTTCTGGCTGAGTATCCTAGAGAGTATCTCATCAGGGTCTACGACTTTCCAAGCACTTGTGCCTGACATGTTTAGAATATCCTCAACTGCCCTGATAATATGGACTATAGAAATTCCTGTCAAGAAGGAGTTGCTGGATGAGATATAGTCTTCATGGCAAATTCCCATTTTTTGAGAGTTTTTTTTGGGTTTTGATCCTAAAATAAAGGTACATGTTATATGTGGCATTTTCCCAGATGCTAGACATGATGCAGCCATAACTAAGGAATTAAGCAAACAGGTCAAACCCTATAACTCTGCAGTACTTCTCAGGAAGTTACTTCCCTTCTGTGCTTTAACACTTTTGGAACATGTACATGCTGAAAAGATCAAATATTTACTATTGTGTCTGGATCTGTAAAAGGCTTGACTATGTCTTACTCAGAAAACGAAGACACAGCACATAATGATAATGTTGAGCTCCATCCTTGTATTTTATGGAAAACCTTAATAAAAATAAAGAGGGAGGGAAAAAAATGGTCTTTTGGTAAAGATATTGTATGGTCAGACAACAAAACTGCATCTTTCAATGACTGATGGTCATCAGGAGGATTGTCTGGCATGGAGCAATACATTGAGAAGTTTTTCTGTACCCAAGTCCTGTACCCTGGAATTTTTCAAGAACTTTGTTTTATGAGCTTTAAAGGAGACTACATGTTCTGTCTGTGTTTGCCCCCTGTCTGTGGCTTTTGTGGTCAGATAATGTAAAAATTCAGTTCAGGCTTTCTTCACAGGTTTGACTGCTCCCAAAGTCCCTCTCTTAGAAGCTATCTTGCTTTAGCCTTCAGCAGAGTCTAGCCAGAATGGTTCTTCATGTAGTTGTTCTGAGAGGTCAAGGTATTTCAGAACTGTACTTCTGATATGCTGGTGCTGCTATAAATGGATTTTACTGTGAAATGCCAAGAAGCAGGAGGCTGTAAGGAACCTCAGGAGTTCTTGCCTCCAGTACTGTGCTTTGGTAGGAAACCCTATTTCATAATACCTTTCAGAAATGCATGAAGCTTTATCCCTCATTTAAGCAGCTTTTTGCCCCTGTCCCCTGTAAAGGCTTTTTAAAAGCTTCATTGCTCTGCTGATTAGAAACCTTTGTCTAATTTCCAGTCTAAATTTATTCTTTGGCAGTTTATAACCATCTGTTCTTGTACCAGTATTGTCCTTAGTTAAATAGTCATTTCCACTCAGATATTTCTACCCCTGGGTGTTTGTGCACAGTAAATGTATCTCCTCTCAACATTTATTTAGCTGGTCTGAACAAGCTAAGCTTTTTTTAATATTCTGTCTCCCAAATAGGCTTCAGTCTGTCCCCTGATAGCCTTCCTCTGCATCTGTTTTAGTTATTTTTCCTTGACCAGTGTTGTACATGCATTGACATTTATTTGTGTTCAGAAAGCGCGGTCCTGGATTTTTTAAAGCTTTTGTCTTTTTTTCACTGGGTTTTCTGTGGAAGTATGACTCTTATCTGAATTATGCTACTCGTTTTCCTTGCAAGTTTTGCCTTCTTTGATGCTTGGTATAGAGGAATAATAGTGGCAATGTGTGTGCAGTGCTGGCACAAGACTAAATGAAGACTTGTTTGTAAGCATTGGGGTATGTCCTTTTCTCCCAGCATTGACTCGAGCAGCTGCAGAGCACTCCTGCAGGGGTGCTTTGTGGTGCCTGGTTGGTCTGGCAGAGTTGTTTCTTGGTAAGCAAGCCTTGGTGAACCTTGGCACATTGAGTTACACTGTAGACTCACTCTTAGCTTACACAGACACCTGCCACAGAGAGATATTTGAATTAGTCAAACTCCCCTTGCGGGCAATGAAGAACAACAGAATCCTCCAGGGTCTGAATCATCACATTCTAAAATAGATATCTGTTAAGCTTGTTACTGTCTGTTGCTTATGAACATTTGTGTAAATAGGATGATGCATTCAAGTAGTTGATTAAACCCACATTTGTAGCCCATATGTGCAAAATGGAGCTAATAGTAGTTATAGTAGTTACATGTCTTTCAGATACGTGGTAAGGAAAAGCGTAAAGGATTGCCAGGCCAGTCAGGGTTTTGAAACTGCATAAGGATAGGCGGGGAAAGGCAGAGAATAAATGATATTCTGGTTGAATGATCGCCTGTGGGAAGATCTTGTTTCTCTCAGCTACTAAGAGATTATTCAGTGGCTCTCTTTTGGAAGCTAAGGGCATGTCTTAAGGAAAAAGGGCAAAAAGAAGTAGAAGAATAAAAACCTACAACAGCTCAAGGGGTTGGAGGACTCCAGGGTGAATGTAGTCACAGAGTGTGTGCTCTTTAGCCATCCTGGTGAAATCCAGGGTTTAATTTTATTTTCTGTAGAGCAAGTAGCTATTTCCCTTTTCTTTAGAACCTATTTTCCTGTGCTTCTCTGAAAAGGATCAAGTGATTATCACTTGGCAAGTTTGGTGGCAAGCCAAGACAGAACAGATTCAGCAGGTTAGGGGCTCTTGTCTCTTTCCTGAAAGAGCATACAAAGAAGAAATCTGACATATAGAGGTACCTCAGAAGTTTGCTCTAATGCTGAATTTCTTGCATGGAAACAGGTCTGCAACATGGGCCAATTTTTCCCAGCAGCACAACAAGATATTGTAGGTTTTTTTGGTTTTTTTTTTGAGTTACTGGGGAGAGACAGATAAAGGAAACAAGCTAGGAGATAAGTTGATGTGCCCTTGTTCAGGCCCTATACCTCTTCACAGAAACAGAATAAGGTCACTTATGAGCCACTTCATATAAAAGAAGGGAAGTCTCTTAAATGACTCTCATGTGTTGAACAGATAATGTGGATGCTAATGAAAAGGAAGACTGATTAGGAACTATCTGCTAGCTAATCTGCTGCTTATTGGTATACAAGGGTAGTATTTTGGGGGTGACTTTTGTAAGCAACATATGGCATGACTGTAAATGGTTCTCAAGTCTTTTAAGGTCCTGAACAAGTAAAGAAAGCAAGAAACATTGGGAAGCATTGGACTTTTGAAGGAGAAGGGGGCTGAAATGAGTGGGCATGCTGCTTGATTTCTTTGATTATTTCTCTCCAGTCTGCTCAACTGGGGCTCACATCAAGTGACAAGATGATCATTTCTGGAGTGTAGAAATGTTCCTGCCTAGGAGAAAAAAAAATCTACTGAATCACCTAGTCCATAGAATCGGAAGAAGAATGAGAATGCTATAGAATATGAGAGATCTGAAGGCCTTTATGGTGTTGTCTAATGCCAAAAATGGCAATATGACCTCAGTCTAAAGAACAGGATACCATTTCTTATATATAATGCTTTTGAGATATTGGGAAGCTGTTTGCAGAATTAGACTGTATAGATGTATAACCCTTTATAAAGTAATTCTAACATTTTTACACTTCATGATGGGTTTTTATAGACTGTGATAAATAAGTACAAGTATACAAGAAAAAGGGAAAGACCTAACAATAAGTCTTAGTGAATGTCAATAATCATGTTTTATTAATATATAAGCTTTCCCACAGCATTGCTGAAATCCCAAAGCAGCAAAATGATCTCCTTTTGCCTACAATGTACCACCTTTATCAAGTTCCTTTTTTATTTTACTGCTTGGCTGTTAATAACTGTGTGGCTTTCCCCTTACTGTTACATGAGATCCGGGAGTCAAAATGGATGAGTCTTGTTTTTCAGCCCAATTTGAATTAAAGGCAGGGGCAGAAAAATGCCACTGGTGAACAAAAAAAGTCAGAGTGATTTATTTTTAATGCTATTGTCATGGCATCTCTTGGTACAAAGAATGATTCTTTTCAACTACAGTTATAACATTGGCTTTTCCCCTTTAGCAGTCTTTTTTGTGTTATTTTGTTGTTCTTAGAGGATTTAAATCTTACTGTTGGAGCCATGTGGCATTTTTGGCCTTTCTGTGCAAGGGGAGCCAGTAATCAGCAGTTGGGTTCTGCTCTGCTACGCCAGGTGTTTGTTCTCTGTGCTGTCTTTCTCACTGTGCAGTTTTCCACACTAAAGGAATGACATCCCCAAGTCACCTTGTCTTGCTAAAGTTTGGGGTCACTACATGCCCTCTCGAGCCTGACTCTTCATCCTTCTGGAACTCTCATTGGCATTTACATCTACAAGGCAGGGACACTAAAATTTAGCAAAAATGGAGCAGATCTATTCATTTTCAGAAGCATAAAATTGAAGGAGTAAAGTGTTGTAAAGACTCCATGAATCTTTCAGTAACATGTGATCCCTGGCACTTGTGCTCCTGTAGCACCTTTCATTGCTAAGTCCTTTTTGTATTAGCTGCATACCAAGATAATGCTCCACACCTTTGGGATAGACTTTGATGGATTTTCGACAGCATGTAACACTGTCATTCACACCATTTAAAGAAACAGACGAAGGAAAATTCCACACCATGCTAAAGGCAGAAGAGTCAAGGAGGCAGAATGCATTTGGTCATGCTATAATTGCATATGCCCTCCTTTTTTTGCCAGGGTTCTGAAGGGTTTAGGAGACATGCTGTTGTATAATTAAGACATGTTTTAAAGCTTTTCCACCTGGAAGCACAGTGAACTGATGTGAACAGTGTATGGCAGAAATGTACATAAACATAAAAGGATTCAGAAGACTGATACAGTAATGGAGCAATGCATCTCCAGGGCTTGCTCATCAGTGAACAATTCAGAATATTACCAGCACCACCTGCATCACTTGGGTTCATGTGAAGCATCCTGGAGGGAGCAGAGTTTGCTTGGAATATATACTTGCTCTCTAACTGAGCAATAGAAGTAGTTTCTTAACTCTGTTTTTCAGCACCTCTTTTCAGAGGTTGTCTGATTTTTGGTAAAATCTTTATGAAATTAGTTTGGGATAAGAATCTTAGGGAACAGAGACCTTATTAAAACTCACGAAGCAACATAATTAAAGCAAATAAATATATTAGATAAAAGAGATTTAATTGTTTTTCAGAAGCTGAAAAAATTTTTCGCTGTATGCATAAGGCAAAAACTACCTTGAGTTTTTCATGAAATTTTTCTAGCTTTTCTGACCAGCTTCAATCACTGTGTAGATACAAATTCTCTTTTTAGGATTTTGAAGTCTCATGTATTTCTTTTTTTAAATGCAGAAATGACTCCTTTGACAAGGAACCTCTGATCTTCCCTTGCAAATACTTTTTTCAAGTTACTCATGAAAAATAAGACTTTAATCCCTAAGAGACACAGGGTGCAGTCATATACTAGCGATACTCCTCATCCAGGTATTTAACTACCACCTCAGAGATCGTGTTCTGATTTGGATACACTTGATTTGAACCTATCTTCTTATTAAATCTACTGCTAAAACCATCTGTAGTTCCTTCTGGTAATTTGGAGGTTGGGGTTTTTTGGGGGGTTTTTTGGTGTTTGTTGGTTTGTTTTTTGGGTTTTTTGCTGTTTTTTATTTGTTTGGGGTTTTTTTGGTTTTGTTTTTGGATTTTTTAAAATGCCTTTTGTTTAGCAAAATATAAATATTTGTAATTTCCAGAGTTCTTCCCCTTAAGACTCAAGCTTGTTTCTATAATCTGTTATGACACCTTAATTTATGCTAGTACCAGAGGAATACACAGGCAAGTAGTAAAAGAATCTCTGCTGTAGAGATGTAAAAATCTCCTGCACAACTTTAACTCTCTTCAGAGTTGAACTGCTGTAGGATCCTACTTTGAGATGGCTTATTCATCCAGGACAGCCATGATTACACTGATGGCCTGTCTTGCTTGCCCTGCTTCACCTGACAGTAGCACGAGGCCGTCTAAGGTTGCTGGCTGGAGTTTCATGTGGTCTAGAGAGGTCGATTGACTCATAACAGGCCAGGGAAGTAGTTCTGTAAAGTGGCAGCGAACCCAGGATGGGCAGATGGGCTCAGACAGGGCAACAGAACTGTGCTGTGATGCTGGGATTGAAGGATTAAGGGATTCTAGGGAAGCAAAATGTAAAAGCAGGATTTTGGGGGAAAGAGGAAAACATTTCTGAATCTAAGTGACAACACCGGAGTGCAAAACACTTGGTTATGCTTTATAAAGTTAAAACAAGGGGTGGATAAGGACATATAAACTGGCAGCAGAATGTGGTTTATGGTAATGACAGTCCCAGAGGAATGTCTTTCTCTTGGTGACATTGAACTAAATTGCATTACTCAAGATGTGTACTAAGGATGGGTAATGAGATGTATGCATGGGAAAGAAGAGACTGCTGCTTTTATGATGGTATGAAATGACTGGGATGAGAGTATGAGTGTGCCTGCACCTCCACTAGTGAGAGTGGGAGCAGACGAGGAGGGTGGATGCCAGGGCTGAAGGGGCTGACTGATTTCTGTTTGAAAGCCCTGTAGCTGAACTTGTTAGAAGAAAGGGTCTTAAGTCATAAACATTGACCTAAACTTTTTCCCAAACTGAAATTAGGCCTTAAACACCTGAAACTTTGCCTTTAGCTGAGCAGAGATGCTTATTATATTTTTTTATCCTGATGTTTTGAGCTGTGAACTAAATTTCTATATGGAAAACCTCTGGAAAGCTGCTTTTGTGAGGCTGATGACTGGGAAGTCATTGGTAAAGTTTACAGCCTGGATGTCCAGGCTGGAACAGATTGGCTGTGTCTCAAACCTAATCCACCCTACTATCATAACTGCAGGGAAGTCTTATGTGCCTGAAAGCACTCAGATCTCTGCTTTCTTTAGTATGCCAGGGTAAGAAAACTTGTACCAGATATTTCAGAATAGATCCATTGTTCATCTAATCCTCTCACCTTACTGCTGTAACTTTTTAATATACTATTGAACAAAATGCCTTCATTTTGGTTTTGTTGGGAAAGTGTTTGAATATTTTCTCTATACTAGCTTTTAAAGATTTTTTTTGATAATTTGTGACTTAGAAATCTCAAATAAACTGGATAGAAATCTCAAATAAACTAGATACTCAGAATACCAAATCTATGTTTACATGCAAGCAAGCTAGTTATTAGCTGAACAGCATATAGCCTCTGCTGGGGAAAGGGCCATGGCTGTGACTTCACTGGTGTAAACTGTCGCTTTGTCTGTTCTGCATTTCTCTCTGCAGATAGAAGTTGTAGCTATGTACCCATTTGCATCCAGGGACTGACCTGCCATGACAAAGCTCCTTAGACCTGGCCTCTTGAGAGGAGAGTGGTGCTGTAGAGCTGATATCCATACCACTGAAATGGAAGAGGGAAGCAGTGAAGGCCCAGGAGCTTTGCAGCTGTGATATCTGCTAATCAATTAAACAAGTGCAGCAGTGAGGCCTTCACTTACCAGTAGGGAGGAAAGGAGTTAGTATGTACCCACAGGATTGAATGTTGGCATTTCAAGTGCTTTGTGCAAAGATGTCTCTGCTAGTCTGGACCATCTGGCTACCTGTGTACCCTGTCAGTCAAGGATCCTTGCATTAGTGAGTAAATGGTTACTCAACTTCTCAATTACCATCCTTTTGTCTATGCAAAAGGCAATGGATACCTGTGACTTTCTCAAGGGTGTTCAAAAAGACCTTGTAAGAAACCCTAGGATGCCATTATGAAAAAGGAGAGTATCTTTTACTGCTCCTCTGAGTTTTTAAAATAACTCAGTATTTTTTCTCTTTATCCTGAAGTGCAGGTGGCTGTCCACTCTTCGGCTCTGAGTGTTGGATATTTTGGGTTTGGTTTTTTTAGGATTTTGGTTTGATATTACTGTTACTAGTTCTACTACTTTAAGGGTAGTGCCTTAAAACAAAGTCAGTGGAATAACTGTGCTGTTGTATTTTTTTTTTTTTATGAGGCAGATTCTTAGTTTGGGTTTCTAAACATCTGAGAAACATCTTAACACATGGAAGGGACTTGCTGATACTTAGGCATATCACTACCTGTCAGGGATGCAGCCTTTTGCCATTGCTTCCCATTGCAATGCTTCTTTTCCCAAAAGCACTGAGGAGCTTTTCCTTGAAGAGCATGTCATCTTAGAGCTGACTTGTTCCTGAGAGCAGAGAGAGTCTTTGCCAATGCTGACTGGAGTAAATTCACTTAGGCTGATGGCTGATGAAGGGATGGAGGATTTATAACTTATTTGAGTTCCCATACATCACCCTCTGTGTCGCTTGCTTATGATGGCCCTGCCAGAAGATAAAGAAGTGCAGGAGACTCAATGCAGGCCATAGTGACAGGCCAGGGACAAATGTCTCTGTTGAGTAAATTGATTTGAATGGTTCTGGTGAAGCATCAGGCTGGGCTGAAAATATGATTGCATTTAGTGATCCAGCTAGTTTTGTATCCTGGTGGAATTCCAAATGCAGGGAAAGTTAATTAAAGTAACGTGTATGTATTTCGTCTAGAATAGCAGACATGGATTTTTTTAGACATCTCTGTATGCTAATCTTTTACCCATATCTTATCAATCTAAATACAGTCTTGTACTATTTCTAATGTAGTGGAATTGCCATGAGGCTGATAAATATCAGTTGTAATTTATAGGGTGTTTATTCAGGTAATGGTGTACAGAATACTTTTTACAGCCCCTAGAGTCTAAACAGACAGACACCTAGAGGTATAAAAATGCATTATGAAAAGACAGAAAGCAGACAAATTGTTTTATTTTCTGCAGGTAAAATTTAATGGACATAAAATTTAATATGGTGCTAAGAATCTATGGTGGGTTTTTTCTTTCTTGTTTTTTTATTTGTACAATGGATGCAGAGCTTGAGGAAAAGTGGCTGGCATGAGGATTGTTTAATTACATTTTTCTGAAGCAGAATACCTTGTTTTCTTTTAAGTGTTGCCATTGTTTCCCCTGTGAGTCTGAGCCAGCATTTCCCCCCCAGCTGTGAGATGTCTGACAGAGAGGGGCTGAGAATGGAGGCTGTGCAGCAGGGCAGCCTGCTGGCTCTGCAAGCTGTGCCTGCAGAGCGGCTGGCACCCAGCTGCTCCCAAAGGCTCTCACTCCTTTTAGATGCTCTGTGGTGCCCATCAGATCTTTTGATCACTTTAGGGCTTTAAAGGCAGTAAGCTGTTCTGTGCTAGCTCATGTCACTACCTTCTACATTGAGAGAACATTTCTGAACAGCCCTTTATAGCAGGGAGTTGTGGGCTACAGCTGTCCTTGGGCTCGAGGTGGGTGTCAGGTCAGCCCTCTGCAAGGCACCAACATTAAAGCTGTGTACAGTTCTTCTCCATATGCAATTTGAGGAGCTTTCTTTTATGTGTGTATAAATTTCTAATGCTGCTGGAAAATTGCTGACTGTTCTAACTCATAATTGTGGTCAGGGAAGCTGAGGTGGGGAACAGAAAGTGGCACTTCACTAAGTCTGGTTGCCATGTATTGGCCCAGAAAGCCAAGATTGGCTAATCTCTCTTTTCATGAAGGTACAGATGACACATTGTTTTTTCTAGTCATATTTATTTGTTGCTGCATCCAGTGTTTTAAGTAAGGAAATATTTTTAGAAAGCATTGATAACTGACAAATAATTTTCTACTTTTTCTTTTGAGACAAATGTGTTACCACAACCTTTTCTTTCACATAGCTTTCCCATCTACGTCTTCCTGTAAATGAGTGACAGGATGGGGATCACTATTCTTTTCTGGTTCAGTTGATTCCTCAGCAGCCTTAAATTGCAGGCATCTCCTGCAGTGTGAGCGTTGAGATAGCTTGTAAGAAAGCCTACTCACTGCCAGGAAAGCCTAGAGCATGCAGATTTGAGAACAATCCAGCAAGAACTTGCTAGAGCTCAGACTGAAAATCATTTGGTCTCTCTTCTTATCTGTCATTTCCTATCAGTACAATTATAGAGGAGATTATCCCTAGTGGAACTGAAAATGCAGAGGCTTTGACCAGTGAGCCATGGATAATCAGGGGAAATATTAGTGGAGGGCTCAGTCTCCTGCAGCCAGCAGTGGTGACAGGTGGCATGGCTCTGTGGCACAGTGTTGTGGCATGGAGACAAAATGCCAATCAATCATGTTTTATTGCCTCAAATTTTTTTCAGAGCAGGAACATAACAAAATTAAGCCACAGCATTTTATATATATGTGAACAGTCAGTATACAAGAAGTGCATCACAAATTGCCAAAATTTGTGGCCCAGCATATATTCTACTAGCGCAGTATTCTGAACTAAGACTTGGCTCTGACACTCAATTCTACAATCCAGCTCTATCACTGTCCCAAGTACAGGAGTCAGATCAGATACACTCTTTTCTTTTAAAGATACTGCATATTCATTTCAGACTTCTGAACTATAACTTGAAGACTTGTTGATGAAATTTTCCCATTTCTTTCCTAGTATGAAGGATCCACAGGCAGGGCACTAATTGACCAGATGATCCTGCAACTAGTTGTTTTCCTTATTTATTCAAAATTAGTTAGTTGGAAGATTCATTGTCTGACTTTAAACTGCTTTAATTTAATACAAGTATTAGAGTTTTCTAATGAGCCTCTGGATTGGATACACAGTGTAATGTAATATCAGGGTTTTGTTGTGTGTGAATACTGTAATTAAAGTATTGTTTTCAACCCTAGAAGTGGCTGCACTTTGTCAATTGCAACTAACAGCACAAATCTACCTCACAGGGACACTTGATTGCTGATGTTTCCAACTACATTTTAATATCCTTTGAAAAATATAAAGATAATGCAAAGCAGGTATTCAGAATAATAAGGATGTTATAGTGGCAAATGTTCACTTCAAGCAAAAACTATTCATGTTTGTTAAGAAAGTGGTACTTCTGCTGCAGATCTTGGAATAAATAATGTTGGGCCTTTTTATTAACTCTGTAAGTAATGGCTCATGTCAGAGTCTAGATTTCCTCATTTCTCTTTGGAAAAATCTTTATTAGTTTTTTAGGAATGTGTGGCCAGAGACAACAGACATTGGTGTCTGATAACTAATAAACTTATGAAGTGGATCGATCTGTTCTGTGCTGTTTCTTCCCCTGCAAAGGTGTGATGAGTTCCAACTTGCCAGCCAATCAGTTTTTTATTTCTTCATCACAGTACTGGTGGTTCTTTGAACAGCTGGGATTGGAAGGGACCTTATAGACCACCTAATTCCAGCCCCCACATTTTCCACATGAAGGACTGTTTCTTCAGTGAGGTGAAACAAATGCCTGTGTTTTGGCATAGGGCAGTGGTGTTCCCAAGGAGTCAGTGTTGAAGCTGATATTGCTTAATGCATTCACTAATAAGTGAGGTGATAGGATAGAATAATCCCTCTCTTTAGGTTTGCAGGTAACACTAGATAGTGGAATCAATTGATATGCCAAATGTCAGGGCTGCAATTCAAAAGCACTGCCATGACCTGGAGAAATGGGTTGCTAAAAGTATTAGCAACCCTAAGCACTGTGTGGTTAGGGATGAATTTGGAATCTTGTTTCCTCCTGGGAATGGGGAAGCAGCAGAGAGGTTAAAACATCCATTGTATTCATTGCAGGTCCAGAAGAATTTTGTAAGAGTACAAGTTTGACTTCTCCACTGGTTGTCCTTGTTTCTGTTGCCTGCGTAGTATCACAAAAAATGTGAGGCTACCAGATTTACAGCATAAGCAACTCTGAATCCTAACTATGGCACTCCTCTTTTTGCTTCTGTACAGATGTCTTTATGAGATTTCAAGAAGTAAAATCTGAAATAGTCAAACTGAGCAAATCATATGTGGATTTTGTTTCCCCACCAAAGGTGGCACAGAAGATGGGATATATTTGATGATTTCTATGGGTAACATGGAAGTTGTCTGGTTTGCCAAAAGCCAGTTTTTAATTTTTCAGAAAGTGGAAGGTAGCTGCTTCCTTCAACCTACATTTAAGACTAAGGGGCAATGACAATGAGGTAGAATAAAAGTGAGGTTATATTTGGAGGTCATGCAATGTATCCTCTGAATGAGGCTGCCTCAAACTTGAAGGCAAGTTGCACCCACTTGAACTTTATAGAAATTTAAAGCTCTGTGCAGAGGAAGCATTTCACTGGTAGTTTTACAGAACAGCATCTTCTCCACACCTTTATTTTCTAACAGAGTAGAATTTTCATTTGATACACCAGCATCACGTTGTCTCTGTTTCTGTCACTTTATTTGGATACTAGTTTCATTATGTCCTGGCACACAGAGACTAGCATATGACTAATGTGTATGTAGATTAACCTGGAAACTTGGAAATTTGATTTTGCCTGGGTTTTACTTACCTCTCTGCTTGCTTTATTTTCATGACCTGCTTGTATGTATTTCAGAGTTTAAATGCCATCTTCTGAATGCTTCTAGGAGCCTGGAGGCACCTGGAAGTCTCTGGGCCTTGAGACTTCAGGAGATGATATATTCTAGGGACTAATCAGACATGAAGAATCATTGCTTCAGTGGCTGGCACCTTTACTTTATTGTTTTCAGTTCTTTGTTAAGGAGCTGGCCAACAGTGCCAGGAGAAAGTTAACAGTGAAATAGATGTGCTGGATTGTCTCCATTTCTTTGGGTTAGAGAGTACTTGTCCCTTTAAAAATTATAAACTCTGTCAAGGATTGTCACAAATTATAACTATATATTCCTCATCTGTAACAGAATATGAATGAACCATGAACTTCAAATGCAGCCACTCTGGCTTGCCGCATATCACTGAGCAGTCATTTTGTTTGTGAAAGCAACGATTGGAGTCTTGTCAACTGCCATGATTGAAAGGAACCCAAAACCAAACAGGACCCATATTCTGATTTTGATTTGATATGGAAGAAAAAAAAATAGTTCCAGCAATTAGGTCAAAGGAAGGCAGCAACGATCCACTCAGAGCTTGAGACACATTTTGGGAACTTATTGCTTATTATTAGCACTCCCATTTACTCTTTAAGTGACCTAGGAATACCAATTTACTTCTTATCTTTTTTTTTTTTTTTTTTTTTTTTTTTTTTTTTTTTTTTTTTTTTTTTTTTTTTCCACCAAAAAAATTTTTTTTTTTTTCCCCNTTTTTTTTTTTTTTTTAATTTCTGTTATCCATCACATAAAATTGCATCTCTTTCCCCATCACTTTGTTGGAAATCATTAGATAAAAAAGGGCAATAAAAGTTCTGCATGTTCTTGTTGGAGGGATTCTTTCCTCTTTATGGTTTGGATTTCAGTGTCCTATCTATGTCCCTGGAACAATATACCTTTCTAGCTCCCCTGAATATTGGATGAGTAATCTGATCTTTAATTTGCATAGCTGCAATATTGGGATAATGCTTTTATAAACTCTTTGTTAAGTCCTTTGTATTGGAAAGGAATATGATGGCCCCTGACAGCTGGTAGGGTTGTGTGGTGCTAAATAAGCATTCCACATCTTAAAAATAGATGCTCATGATGACATCATGAGTTTGAAATCCAATCTAAAGAAACGCTGCGTGATGGAACATAAACAGCTTTTCTGAGCAGATTGTTTTATGGAACTTGTGGCAGAGAAATACTGTAAACAGCAAGAACTTACTGTAGCCTCCTCATGTCTTTTGGGTCTGAAGACTTCTTTCTCTTATGGATTATTGTTTATTTGTTCAGTAGACTGAACTGCACGCTTGGAGACATCTCTGCAGAAAGCACTAATTTTTCAGGCTGTTGGGCTGCACCTTCTGCTCCCACCTGCCTTCATCAAAGTTGTGTCCTACCCTAAGCAGCTGCTTTGGAAACAGCTGGCACAATCCAGCCACTCTTCAATTTGTGCTTGCTAGCAGTTGTCTGGCACATTGATATTTCTGAGATTATCCTTCTTTTTAATGAGGCAGCTCTGTGTGTCTTTACTGTTGCTCCTGGGTGTGCTTTAGGTCCCAGCAAAATCTGTGGGAATTTTGGTCATCACGCTGAATTTTTTGGTGGTAATGGGATGGCTTGATATGTTGCTCCTGTGTTACACCAGATGTGGCGTTACAGTGTGGGAGGGGGAGGACCCTGATGGTCAGAAGTGCTAGCTTAATGCTAACCAGTGCTGTCTAGTCCTAGCTGCTGGACACCAGTGCTGTCTATGCTAATAATAGCTCTCATTTGTCCAGCACCTTTACTGGGAGAGGGCCTGAAGCAATTTATGAGCTGCTCTCAGGCAATGTATCCACCTCTGGTTTGAAATGACGCAAGGAAGTGATGATGCACAACAAAGCTGCATGGGTTTCAGAAAATGTTAAATAGTCACTGAAAGCTACTAGGTGAATGACAGACTTATTGCCCTCTGAAGGAGTGACAGCCATCGGATTCTCTTTAGATGTCTCACTTTGAAGAGGACATCTGAGCCAAAGAGAAAGGCCAAAAACAGACTCATAAAGTCTGGATTATGGTGATTTGGCATTTTCAATTATTTCCTTCCCAGGAGCTTCGCTAATGTTTGTTCAGCAGATCCTGGCTCCTGGGAAGAGCCCAGACCTTCTGTTGGGCAAAAGCTCATGTAATCAGAGCATTTAACAAGGATGCAACAGCTGGGCACGTCCTCAGTTGTGAGGCTGGTAAGTTTTAGAAATTAATCTGCTGGAGCTTTTTGTACACAGATTTTTAGGATTGTGAGTGTGAGGAGCTTTTTCAGTTTGTTAAACGTCTGTGGAACAATTCATGATGTTTATTTAATGGGTGCTGTCTTCCCATGATGAAATGCACTAATAGAATTAGTCCTAGGTGAATATGTGAACTGAAGCTGTCGAACACCAAAACCCTCTGAGCAACTAACTTTATATCTGTGGATTAAAATAATATTAATCAAGCTTAACAGGAACTGTCTCTCCTAAGTGGAGGCTCACATATGAGTAATCATCTATATCATACTCACAACTAACCATGCATGCCAGTCTGAATAAGAAGTCTCTGTTCAGGGTATGAGGGATAACAGAAGGATACGAGGATACTGTACATTGGGAAAGATTCAGTATTTCATCACTTTTGGATGATTCTTTCTTTTTTATTGTTTGGAGATGGGAGTCATGGTGTGTATGTGTGGACTGGTGCTCCTCTTCCTGTAGAGGGCTGCTGAAGCAGCTGTGGCTCTAGGATGTCATCACCTTTTTCAGGATCTGGAGCTGAAAGATAGAAAACAGACTTCTTTCTGTTCAACTGCATCACTTGTGTAGGACCTTCTCTGTTGCTACTTCTCATTTCCAATTTTCTTTGCAGGCAGAGCTCTCTCCCTTCTCTGATTACTCTGCATCTCAAAGAGGGTCTCTTTTACTGCTTCCTAACGTGGCTTTGTAGCACTTCTGTAGCCTTAGGGGGAGGATGGTTTTCTCTCTGGAGTCCTTCAGTCTTTCCCCAGCCCTTAACCTTATTACCTGGGCTCCTTTTGTTCCTTCTCTCACAGGGCAGAGAAGAGGAGGATGGAACAACTGCAGCTGTACCATTGGTGCTGTAGACCAGGGGATTTAGGAAAGAGAAATTTCTGTCAAACTAACACTGATGAGGAAGAGAAACGTATGCTTCCACTCATGCAAGGCAGTGCAAAATGAATACCCTGAGGCAACTGCAGTTCTTACCTGTTTCAGGTGGAGGTAGACATGCTGTTTGGAATCTGATTTGCTCAGGTGTTATTGACCTCTTGCCTCTACAGACTCTACCAGGACTGTAATTACTGTACTGCTGAAAAGTCATTAAATTTCTTTCACCTAAGCAATAAAAAGCAGTGTGAGACAAAAGACAAGGTGCTTTGGGAAAAAAAAAAAAAAACAAAAAACAACAAAAAAACCAAAAACAAACCAAAGAAGAAACCCAAGTAACAAAACAGTTTTGTCCTGTATTTAATTACATGTCTTGGAGAAGAAGGTAGGAATGGGATGTTTGCTGCTTGGCTCAGGAGTCAGTGGGAGTCAGTATCTGGCTTGGTGAATGCCAAGTCACTTCTGGCTGTACCAGAGAGCAAATGTGTTGCCATGCCTGAGTTGCTCAATGTCTAAACTCTCAACTTTCTGTTCAACTGAATCCCTAATTTTGTGCATCTACATTAATACTAATGATGATTATATCCCCAACATTTTCTAAAGGTCCTGAAATAGGATGCTGAAGATCAGGGCTTTCTTAAGCCTTTTCTTCTCCAGGTGAAGAGGACAATACTGGATCATTACTCAGGGCTATCAGCATCAAAATGGAAAGTATTCTGCACCCATAAGTTCAGATTCCAGCAAGGCTAGGTTTTTTTCCTCTTAATGCTCTTGCCGTAAATGCAGAAATTCTATTTTTCCTTAGGACAATATACCTTTGATCAGTAAAACTACTAATCCATTATAAACTGTATGTAAGAAGAGACTTAGATACATTAACTTGCTGGTTCAAGATGTTTATTTCAATCTTCATATTTAGAAGAGACTTTAGAAGTGGGGAGAACAAAATGCCACCACATCATTTGGTGGTGGCAGTGTGGAAGTCGTATTACAGCAGTACACAAAAGGTCTTTGAAGGGCACACCTCCTGAGATGCTTTGGGTGGAGAGAAAGCCCTCAAGTAGTTCCAGGATGGATGACTATGTACATGCTTTTCTCTGTGTGACTATCCATAGAGAGAGAGAGGAGAATTACAGAATGGCTGATTCAAATATGGCTGGTATGAGGCTCCAAAAGGGCATTCAGAGTTAGCTGTGGTACCAAAGCTGTTCTGCAAATGTTGGTAGTGCGTGTGTCCTGAGGTTAGGGCTGTCTGTAGGCTTTTCATTTCGGTTCTGTACATGGTACACCCAGTGCCGATGTGAGCAGTAAGATGAATGGCTATTTATTTCATCTTACCAGAGCTAATCCATCATGGTGCATGTAGCAATTGAATTTCTGCACTCCAAAAAGCTTTTACTTCCAAATATTTAATAAATAAATAGATGTAAGGGCCTCTCTTTCTAAATCTTTATTTTCCTTCCTCTTGTTCTTTTTCTTCTCCTTGCCTGCTGTGTAATAAATACACTTATTTATTTTGGTAAATATCCATAATTTGAAAATAGCTTTATTTAGCACTTTGCCCAATACAGACATAAAGTGACTGATAGCAGCATTTTTCTGGAATGCCAGAAAATTAAGTCCAGAATTATTTTTTAATTCCTTGATTAATCCCAAGCAAATGTTTTCATTCCTATGGATCAGCAAAGACATTGCTTCAGGATGGAAAGATACAACCTTTGCTGGGTCCTATTAGTAACTTTTTGTTGGAATTGATTATTCTTTTTCTTTTTTGAGGTTTTAGCAAAATAGATGAAATTATGATTAATACTTCATCATCTGAGGTTCTCTCTGAAGTCATTAATAACATATTTACTCACTCCATATCCCCTCTAGTTTCTTTATAAAATGCGACTAATATTTTCAGAAATGTTTAGTTTTTGTTTATATTGAACATAAAAGATTTATCTAAGATATTTATTTGATCGCCTTTGTTTTAATTTGTTTCTTTTATTTTCAGAGATGTCCTATTGAACCCATCTGTCTAATGTGTATGCTACTGTACTAGATCAAACTATTTTCTACTCTTTCCTGTGTGACTGGTTCGTTAGGTGGGTTTGTAATTTACAATAAATTCCAAAGTCTAACACTTCAGTTTCACTTTCTATGATAAGGAAAAACTCCTGAGGGTTACTTTTTCAAAATTAAAGGACAGTTTAGGGAGAAAACGAAAAGAACACCATCATTTTCCTTCAAATTATTATGGTATCTCCTCAAATCATTAAGAAGATTGGAGGTGGGTTAAGACATTGGGGCCCAAAGTCTTCTTGTTTAGAATAGCTGTGAGAGGGGGCACTATTACATTTAAAGAGTCAAAGTATGTTTATAGTGACTACTGAAGTCTCAGATTTTACTGTACACCTTAGGGACTACTACTACTGAGCCGCTGTTCTCTCTCTCAAAAAAAAAAAATCCATTTTCTGTGTGTTCTCTTGGACTTTCCTAGGAGAGGCTCTCACCCAAACAGTCTGTCGAATCAGACAGCTTACACTTAAAGTGCTAAGTCACAGTAAGATGTATAAGCATCACAAGATGAGGTAGCTTACCACAGGCCAAGAATGGTGGGGGAGGAGGAGAAGAAAAGCTCAGCTGACATACAGGAAGGGAGGAAAATGGGAAAAAAACCCCACCACACACCAGGAACTAAATGCTTTCCTGCTTTACAGAGAACCTACCCATAGCTTAAGATCGTTTGGGCTTTTTGCAGCTTTGCTGCCTTCCTTCCTTTCCAGTTAATTATTCATGCACTTGCTACTAGCAGGCAAGTTTTGTTTTCCTTTTGGTGTAATTAGAGCAATCAGAGGGCTTGTAATATTGTAATAAAAATGCACTTCTTTCTTTCACCTCTCTCCTTCCTTTGTCTCTCTTCCTCTCTTTTTTGCTGCTGTCTGTCTGCTGACCACTGTCTGTTCACCAATCCTTCCATCCTTCTAAATTTTTTCCTATTTTTTAAGCTGTTTATCTCCTTTTTTCTCTGTGTGTAAGTGCAGTTGCCAGTTTAAGAACCCAGATAAACTTTTGGACTTTGATTTTTATGAATTCTTGCAGGGAAAATGGCCTTGCTGTAATAGCAACTGTGCTAATTCTGAAATGAGAATTAAATTACACCCTTGAGGGCAATCATTTGTATACAATGTGTAGCAGAGAAAAAGGTGACAGCACAGGTGAACTTTTACATGCCTTATCTTTGCTTGTTTTGGTACATGATGAGAAAAGATTTTCTTCATGCTCAGTCAGACAAAAACTTTATTAGGGTTCAGGTTTTTTCTTTTTTTGTGGTTTTTTTTATTCTCTGATGTGGACTCTGGATCAAGACATGAAGAGAATTCTCTTTTGATAAACTACCTTTGTTTGCTTTGGGTTATGCAACATCTTACTACATCAAGTTGTTTCTTAAATTGGTGTGCCTAGTGTTTAAGCTTATGGTTTTTTCCTGCAAGTACGTGTACACGTACATACATTTACACATTTCTGGAGCAGCTGAAGCTCACTAAGTGCAATTTTTTTTTTTGTTTTGCACATGTCAGAGCCATTCAGAGATTTTGCGCAATTTATTCAGTCTATCACAGTACCTCTTTTGGGATCTGTTTGAAATGGCCTGTGCACTGGTGTGTAAAAAGTGAATCATCAAGGAACAAGATTCTCTGTAACCAGCGGTGACAAGGAGTAGTCCATAAGCACTTAGGATAATTTTGGCTATCTCAAGGCAGCTGCTGATGGGCTTCTCTTTAGTGTTATTCAATGCCATTCATATTATTTGTGTGATACTGTTGATGAACTTGCAAAGAGATGATGTTCATCAATACTCTTACCTGGTCAAGGTGAGAGGTGCTTGATGGGGAAACACAAGTAGGAAGAGAGGTCCCCTGCAGCTTTGATCTCTGTGTGGAAATATGACTTGTCCTGCCCCATCTCTGACTCCCTGTGTTTGTGCGGGTAGGGGTCTCTTGGAGAATTTGAACCATAAGAGGGCATAAATTTGGTAATGGCCTTTCACATGGAAAAGCCCTGTTGACAAGGGGGAAGGAATAGTTGACCTCTGCAGTCTCAGCCTTCCCCATTGCTTTCTCCTTTCCTCAGCTGTTTGAAATGATCAGCGCCAGTGTCAGCACTGAGTGGCAGTAGCAGTCTTTGCCTGCAGCCTGTGCAACTCCAGCAGTAGGGACAGGTCTGCTTTACAGGCAGCATGAGCTCCAGATTCCTCTACCAGGCTTGCAGTTAGAGAAAACAAGGAAGTGGCAAATGTGGCAGCTCTGACTTGTACAGGCAGAGCTATTGAAAGGACCAACAGTGAGGAACTAGCTTCAATGGATTTTTCTTCAATAGCAGTGTGAGCCAATTTCCCATGTATGAAATCCTCTTTAGATCAAAGATGGCATAAAAAAATGTTTTCTTCTGATATTTGTTGTTTTTCTTGATATCTGTATACTGCACAATGTACTGAATGCCAGGGTTTCTGCTGTTCTTCTCTATTTGTGCAGACACCATTATATCATCCTGGAGGGGAGAGGCATTATTACTCTGATTTTTCACATATGAGAAATGACAGGGCTTGTCATGTCCAGAGAGCAGAAGCGGGCAAGGGTCTGCTGGTGAACATTAGCTCATTTCTTTTCTTGACAGCCTACCAGTGCTGCCAGGAGCTAGCAAAGGTAAATGGATATGACAGTAATACCTCTTTCTAGTGGCATAGCTGGATCATGCAGTCAAAGATCCCCTCTGTGCAGGGTTGGGCAGGGTCAGCTCCCTGGTGAGCAAGCTTGAAGAATACTGCATATGCTTTGTGGAGAGGAATCAGCTTTTTGGTAGTGACTGTGATCTTGTCTACATTTGGTGTTATTTTTGAAGTGGAGAGTGAAGTGAAGGTGAGTCTCCTCAGAGTTGAAGGGAAGGGTGCCTGGTACCAAAGGCACCATGGAGATAGGCTTCATTGAATCCTGTGCATCTTTAGACAATCACAGAATCATTAAGGTTGGTAAAGACCTCCGAGATCAGTGAATGCAACCTTTGATCAAGCACTACCATGCAAAGTAAACCATGGCGCTAAGCACCACGTCCAGTTGATTCCCGAACACTTCCAGGGATGATGGCTCCATTGTCTCTCTGCACAGCCCATTCCAAAGCCTGAACACCCTTTCTATGAAGAAATTTCTCCTAATTTCCAACCTGGACCTGGTGCTACTTGAGGCTGTTTTCTCCTGTCCTTTTGCTAGTTGCTTGGGAGGAGAGTCCAACCCCCACCCGTGAAGTTCTGGTATGCTTTTCCTTAGAATGGAGCTGTATATTGTTCTTGGTGATTTTTTAGGCCAGTAGCATTAGCATCAGTATCCTGGCTAAGCAGCAAAGTGTCTGTTTGTTTAACAGTTTACAGCTGCTTTGTGGTCTTTCACTTCCAGTCCTAGCTACGATTTAGTCTGCATTGTCACATTCCTTTTTGAGATGCTGAGCAATTCCTCTAAAAAAATAGTGAGAGGACTTTTTTCAGTTTCTCAATCCTTTCCTTGGTCTCTGAACTTGATAAATTGTAGCTTTGTGCTTTACTCCAGGCTTTCCTGGAGTTCTGTAACTGTTTTTTCCCCTCAGTTTGATTCAGAAACTGCTTTGCCATCTAGAGCCTCCTCTAAAGAAAGCAGCTTTGTTAGAAATAATAGAAACATTGAAACCAAAATTCTGGAAAGCCACTTAGCCTCTGTAGGTCTGTAATGTGCTTTGTGCTTATCTACAGTTCTGACATGCCTTATAGATGTGTACAAGGCTTTTATTAAGGAGCCCTAGAAGCCAAGGGATGGGGATCCCATGTGCTGTTCTGGTAAATATTTATACTGTACCACTTGAACCTGAAAAGTTTGATGGCCTTCCATGGCCAGAGTTAGAGTGTTGGTGGATAAGGGAAGAGCTGCCAGTGTCATCTATATGGACTAGTGTAAAGCACTTGCCACTGTTCCAAGTGACACCCTTGCTTCTAAACTGAAGAGACATGGATTTGATGGGTGGAGCACTTGATGGATAAGGAATTGTCTGAATGGTAGAGCTTAAAAAGTTGTGCTCAGTGACTCCATGTCCAAGTGCAGACCAGTGATGCATGATGTTTCACAGAGGTCATTATTGGGACCAGGCCTTTTTAGCATCTTTGTTGGTGCCATGGACAACGGGATTGACTGCACCTTCAGCAAGTTTGTAGACAACACCAAGTTGAGGGGTGCAGTTGACATGCAGGAGAGAAGGGATGCCATCCAGAGGGACTTTAACAGACTGGAGAGGTGGGCCTGTGCAAACCTGGTGCTATTCAGCAAGACCAAGTGCAAAGTCTATGCCTAGGTTGGGGAAATCCCCAACAGGAATACAGGCTGGGTAAGAAATGGACAGAGAGCAACCCTGAGGAGAAGGATTTCGGTATGTTGGTGGATAAGAAACTCAACGTGACCCAGCAATGGATGCTCACAGCCCAGAAAACCAACTGTATTCTGGGCTGCATCAAAAGAAGTGTAGCCAGCAGGTCTTTTAATAGGTGCTGCTCTAAAAGCCAATGATGTTTAGCTGTGACTGCAGCTATCTCAGCATGTTTCTCAGGATTTGTCTTCTACTGCAGCAGGAACTAGAAGTCTTGGCCCACATGATGGCGTTGACTGACAAGGCTTTACTGAGCCATAGCAAGCACCTCATATCCATCATCCAGCCCACAGCAACTTTAATGTGAAATTTCAGATTTCATTCTCTTTAGTAAGATTTCCTTTGATATGTGGCTGACTTTTGATAAAAAAATGCTGTTTTACTTGGGCAGCCTGGTAAAGAGGGGTCTGATTTCTTCTGTTTAAGAGAATTCCTTGTCATGATCTGAGAAATAGCACACAGTCAGTGCTGGAAAAGGTGACTACTTGACATACTCTTTGAGAAACACTTTCCTCTTTAATCAGTGCTGTGGCATGCTGAAAACACTTAACTTCTAGTGATGGTTCTGGGTTCTTTTCTTGTTGATCTCCTTGACTCTGGACTGAATCAGAGCTGCTTGCCTGTAAATCATAGGGCCTCAGTAACTCATCGTCTGATTATTTTTGTGATTTGCTTTGGGAACAGCATAAAGTGAATTATTCTTGTAGGTTTTGAGTCCTGGGTAACTCAGATGGTGCAATAAAGAGAGAGAGTAGTAGGAAAACCCTCCATCAGATGATGTTGACTGTTGTCACCTTTTTCAAACTTAAGTATTGCTTTATATTTTGTTGGGGAGGTGGTAGATTTTCATATATGATAAACTACTATCTGACCAAATTACAACCCAAGTGATGAATTTTTAATTAGATTCGTACTCTATGAAATACACTGCTGCTTAGGTGGATTAAGGCTGGGCAACCCCTAAATTGGTAATTTGGTTGTCAGCTTCCACAGTGCCCTGGACAGTAACACATGAATTCCTGTGGATTCCTGTATAAAAAAAATAATGTTTGGCTTAAGGCATAGTCTTCTATCCTTTTTCTATTTCTTAAAAAAAAAAAATAAATTGAATGAAATTTAAAAATTAGGAATACTTTTAGCATTGCAGTGTCAACTAACTGCACCCCTCAAAGTTACCAGCCCTCATTTTGCCACTGCCATTTGTTAAAGAAGCATCTTCAGGAATGTGATATTGCCAAGAATTAAAATGAGTGATACCTGCTCCTGCAAATTTTAAAAGAGTTATATGTATATAGAACATGAACTAATTTAATGTCATATTGCATTTTCGTATGAGTTTTCTTACTGCTATTAGTCAAACAAGCACAGGGAATACAGGGTAATGTTTTTGCTCCAGCCTTAGGATTTACCTGCAGGCAAGGTGTGGCAGGTAGTCAAGTGCCCATTTGGGTTCTCAAAAATGGGAAACTGATACTGGAGTTTGACTAGAGTCAAGTCTCCACGGGTTACTGGTACCTTACAGCTTTGAGATGAGAGGAGAATGGCATAGGCTCAGTTTGCTGCTGTGTCATGTGTCCAAAACTGATGCAAGATGACCAGACTCAGAGGATGAGGGGCAAGGAGCATCCAGTAGGTCCTGCTCAGTAATTTCATGTCAAAACCTCAGGGCAGTATTTTCTCTCTCCAGGTGCTGTGCTATTTCTGGGTCTATCCTGGTAATGTCCACTGAACAAACACTGACTGTATTTCATGCTATATTATTGTTTACTGTAGCTGATCTTAATTTATATTATTATATAACATAGCAATGAGGCAACCCAGTCACTGCAGATCAAAGGAATTAGTGCAGCTGTCATGTGGATAAGCTCACATTGTGCCTCACAACACCACCTCAGGCTTGCTTGAATCGTGCAGACTCAACTCTGTCTGCCTCTCATCACTGTGGATACAGCCAGGGATATGTAAATGTGTGTGTGTACGTATGGATCCTGTAGGTATTTACACGTGCTTAGGCAATGCTGCCTTGCAGCATGGGTTATTATCTGGGCTTGACAGCAGCCTTTGAATGCAGGCATCAGTTTCCCATCCGTGTGTTCCCTGGGGCAGTCAGGAGTCATTGGGATGACTGGCAGGGTGTCAGCTAAGCTCTCTGCTCCTGGAGGAATATTACAGTAGCAGAGCTGATGAGAACTGTGACATCTTTGAGGGAGGACACTGCATGGGGTCTGCATGGTATGCATCATCCCCTACTTGACGAGTTTTTCACAGCAGGGACTTTTTTATTGTTTCTATTCTTGTCAATATCTGTCAAGGTACCCAACATAGTTTTCTCTTTTCAATTCCTTTTTTCTTTTCTTTTTGCTTTCTTTCCCTTCATGGCTCAGAGTCCCCAGCTGCCATCCATTGGGTTCTCATCTTTGCTGATGTATGGAGAGTCCAAGAGCTGGAGCAATGCAGTAGGTAGCAGTTTGCATCACACCAGCTCTGGCCTAGGACACAGCATGAAGCCACAGGTACCAGGGACTGATGCTATAATTCTTTATCAAGCATGAAACTGAGAGTCTCATCTCCAGGGATGGATGAAATTCTTGGAGAATTCTTGGCCAGAGCAATCTTTTACCCTTTCAAATGGTGGATTATATAGTAAGATTCTACTTTCCTGAGTTTCTATTTTAAAATTTGAATATAGAATCCTTTCCTTGCTGTCTCTTTATTGAATGTGCTATTAAATACTCAAATTTCATCTCAGTAATAACATTTCAGGGAGAGGAGAGAGAAATGTTCCTAAACACACATTTTTCAAAATTGTTTGGTACTGAAGAACCACAGTAAATTTTTTTTACTACTTTATTGTTAAAAAGCACTTATCTTCATATGCACTTGTATGCTGGGAGGAGATGGTATGTGGATGGAGATCATGGCCTGATAGACAATGATCTTTGCTGGGTTCAGGTACCAGAATACTTACTGGGACCTGATATGTAATTGTCTGAGGCATTTGGTGTAGCTTATGTAGTTGTCCATTTGCAGAGAAAGGCTTGGCACTCAATCCCCCTAAGAGAGAAGGTGGGGCATCTCTCTGAGATGCTTCTAAAAGTGTCCTGAGTAGTCAGTGTTTGTTAGGCTGTAGCCACACGTTCAGTAGGTCACAGTGACAGAAGAATAGCACCTGCATTGGGGATTCAGGGTTTGAGGACTGAGCAAGAGCAGGACACAGGGCAGCATTGGCAGCTGTCTGCCCCTGCTGTGAAAGCCAGCTTGGAGAGCTGTGGGCTGAGTTTGTTTGCACTGATGAATGTTGTGCACTGCAGCTTGTGAACTGTATTGAATCCCCCACCATGCTGCCTTGCTGTTGCTGCTGGCATAGCTTGTTGTGTTTATGAATGTGACAGTCAAACACATCAGAGGCACAACTTGCCCACTGATCTGTGAGACCGCCTGCCTCCTTCTGTGGGAACCCAGCTGACAGCGGCAGAAAATATACAGATTTCTAGGAGGGCTTGATGGGAGGATTTATGTCTGCAACATTCCTTGGACATGCCAGCCTACAAGTTTTGGTTGTCCATTCATGAAGTTCATTTAAACCTTGAGGGGGAAGGTTATTTTCCTAGTCTCAAGAGAAAAGTGTTGGAAACTATTTTCCACTTCTAGCTAATCTATTTATTATGAACCATAACGTTTCACCATGATAGAAAGCGGATAAAGAGGAAAAGGCATGAAGAAGATTTCACATGCAGAGCACAGTAGTTTTAGAAGAGAGTCAGAGATCCTGGTCTTTGCCATGATTATTGTGTCAACATACAGAATTGTGTTTAAATTAGGGATTTTATTGGCATAATTATTTTGATAAATATCACACCCAGATGAGCATAGCTAAATGAAAATGGTGAGCTGTCCTAGCCCCTTTGTGATGGGAATGAAATTGTTCTGTGAGGGTTTTTGTTTGTTTTATTTTCCCCTAAGAACATTCCTGTGTTTTTCTGGCCTCCAGGTTATTCCAGGACACAATGTTTTTATTTTTGTTGAATTGTAGCAAGCAGTGATTGTTACATGTTCATGTGATTCTCCTTGCGTGAGGAGCGCTTTACCTTCCCGCTCAGGATCTCCTTGTTTCTTCTGCTCTGTGAGGATTCAGTTGTCTACTGCAGTTGTTTCTGCTGGAATTCATATTTGTTTCAGTAATAGATGGCAGATTATTATCTGGGTGAAGACAGGGCTAGTAGCTGCATTACACTGACTTGTAGCATTGCTGCAGCCTTTCTGAAGATAATTTCTTGGAGCAGCAGTTGCAAACTGTGCTTTCTTCATCTTCAGCTTTAGACTGAAAAACCCCTAATCAAAAGACAAGGTGACATTTTCAGGTCTCCTGCAATGTAGTTAGCTTTCCCCTTAGCCCCTGTCTCTGATTGTTGCCCTTTTCACAGCAGCGTAGGATCATTTTCTGTGCCCAAGCATTCTTGGAGGGCAACAAATCTCCGTAGTGCTAGATTCCTATAATAAGAAGCAGACCTGCACTTCTCCTTTTCTGCTCTCAATCTCATTTGCTAGACTTGCGGGTGTGTGTTTCAGTCCTTTTAATTTTTCTTGCTGCAGCATTTAAGCATAATTTGCTGTCCAACACAGGCTCTCTGATTGAGGTCCAAGCAGATTTACTTGCAAATGTGTCTGGGTCAATAGCTTTTGTTTCAGTTAGATTTACAAAGAGCCATTTTGGTGCTCTGACATGTTAATCAAAAAAGAGGTTGGGGAGAAGGCCTTGGCCCTGCCAGGCACTTAATTAATTAATGAGTTAAAAAAAAAAAAAAAAAAAAAAAGTAAAAAAAAAAAAAAAAAAAAAGAAAAAAAAGAAAAGACAAAGGAATTGGGGAATCTGATATTATTTGCCTATGGCCAAACAGGGCTGTAGCAGTTTTTGCTAAGGATTAATCAATACCCAGGGCTCAATCTGATGGGTGCAGTAAGATGCAATGCTTTGAGATGTTAAAATTAGTAGAACCAGGCATCTTTGGATGTAGATGGGGCTGTGGCCACAGTTAGCTAAGTGAATGAAAACCATTTGTAGCAGGGCTGTGCTAAAACATCAGTAGACTGAGAAGAATTAGCTATTATCCAGTATTATTTATTTATCCATACTTTCTCCTGAAAATGCAGGGGCAGGGTTTTCATATGTGAGGAATTTGAATTTATGCAGTGAGGTAAGAAGCTTGATTGATTTATCTTCTTATCCCTGCAGTCACAATGAGATATTTGGCTTCCCATTGATGCTAAAGGTATTTGTGTGCTCAATGACTTTTCATATGCCCATTATTATCTTTCTAGATAAATAAAACTGAATCATTAGATTTGTCCCCAAATTCTTGAATGTCTTTCTCCAGTGTTCCAAAGAATCTGTTGAAAAAATGGGCTCAATGCTGTGGAACTGTCCTAAACCCAGGCTTTGTTTGCAAGATTATCTTGCCAGTGTTTGTGGTCTTACTTTGGTCTGAGTACAGTGCTCCTTGGCATCAAGCTGGATCTTATATTTTCCCTATGCTTAAGATGTTAAAGGAAAATTTCAGAAGAGACAATTATTACTAATTTTTAAAAATTCTTTGGTTATTTCATATGCCTGATGTCTGAGAACCAGCAAAACCTTTCAGCCTCTCTGTGGGGGTCAAAGGAGAGATCATAGTGAAGCTGGGCTGTCAAGAATTCCAGCAGTCAGGCAAGCCAAATTCCAGCTGGAGATTCTGTCTCTGGAGTTGACACATGGGACAGGAGAGGCTTTTTTGTTTTTTAAAGCTGCTTCTGCTGTGATCTCTACATTTATCCTGAATTATCTTTTAAAATGTGGTTTGTTTCAACCAGCTATGTTATTATTTTCTCTATAAGTGTTGTGTCTTGAACTTTGGTGCCTCTAATCTCTTTGAGCTGCACCTTGTACTACTTGGATACCTCAAAGTGGAAGTGGATCATTGTGGAAGAAGATCTTCTTCATCAAAATATAGAAATATTTGTAAGAGTAATAGCATTGAGCAATTTTCTTGTTGTAATAAATCCTGGCATGTTCCTTCATACAATACAAATACAAACAAGTATCAGAGGAAAGACTGAAGGGTTCGAAATGCCTGATATCAAAAGTAATTCCATACACTTTCCATTTCTAACAAGCTGCTTTAATGTTAAGTAAACTTTGCATTTTACTGGGGTCTTAGTTATGATCCACTTGACATCTTCAGTGATTTTGCAAAGCAGCTGGGCATACAGACATCTTCTTTCTACAGATGAACAGTGAGATGCAAATATATGCTATTACTCTTTTTTCTTTTTTTTTACTTTTTCATTGTTGTAATCAAAAAGAATAAAATTCACATGTGAAAACAAGCACAGATGACACAAACGTGGTCTCAAGCTAGCTATTTGGGTGATACTTAGATGCTTCTCAAAAAGATTAGATTTAGAACCTTTGGAAAGCAAGGGACATAGTGGGCCCTCCAGTGTGTTTAACACGATTGCACCAACAGTGGCAGCTACATTCTGAAAACAGGATGTGCATTGTGGATGGTGACATAAGAGACAGTGCAATGGGCATGGCTACATTAGGTTTTTGAGTGTCTGTTGAGAAAATTTGATCTGGCATCACAGAATAAAAAAGGAGCTCAGCACTCTCATTTTTAGTGATATTGCTTTTCAGAACATACTTCTAAAACATCGCAAGGTGTCAGATGTCAGTGAACTGTGTGAGCTCCCCACTGCCTCAGATGGAGTTGCTCCAGCTTTCAAAACCTGAATCAAGGCAGGTGATTTATAGCAGTAAATTGCACAACCTCACACCTTGCTAGGATCACACTGCCCTTAAATCTGGTCTAACCACAGAGGAGAGAGCTTATCAACTCTTCAAAATCTGTTGTACAGAGAGAATTTGCCTACAAAATAGCAGATTAGAGGGAAATGAAGCAGCCTGGACTGGTGGGCAGACTGGCAAGTGCCAATGAGATGACTCCTGAGTCCTGTGCTGCTTCAGTTGCTGTCTTTTACCCTGACACTGAGTGAAAGAGATAACTGGCTGTTCAACCTCAGGGTGCAAAGCTGAACAAAAACAGTAGAAAAACAGCTGCTTCTAAGTAGAGGACTCCGGGGTGAGTGAGGAACTGATTTAGTATATTGCTGAGGGGCTCTTAACTCCAGCTGACTTCACAAGTCTTTGGTAGTTTGTGTAAATTCACGGATCGAGGACAAATGCACTCTGTGCTCTGGGGATGCTTTGTTTGAAGAGGGCTGCTTAACCTCAGCAACTTCTCCAGAGGCAGTGGAGAAAGAGGCCTTTGTTTAGGGGTCCTTTTTGATAGTATCCTGTGGCAATGTTGTGCTGTAACACGAGGCAGTGTGTTTATTTCCATGCTCTGCCAGCCCCTGATGCCGGTGCCACCTGTTTTGCTTCCCACTGCACAGCTGTGCCTTTGTGTACAATTTCTGAAATAGGTTTTTGTGACATCTGTGTTTTAGCTCCCTTGGGACCCATCGCTTGCAGTCCCATCTCACTGGGCACTCTCTCCCTTCGCAGAATCAGTGCTATAAATGTAGCTCGCTCAAATCACCCCTCACCAAAAGAACAGAAAATAATAATGAGTAAAAATTTCTTGGTGGAAATGAAATACTTGCTATCATGATCTCATCCAGTAGCACTGAGTGGAGACTTCTTTCCTTTACAGTTGAGTCACAGTGACATAAAAATGAGAGCAAGGTATGCACAGATGTTATGCAAGTATTAGACCTGTACTCAAACATTTGTTTTGTTCCAGGACTTTAATTCCTTGTGGTAGTATCATATGTGGATGGCTCAGGGAAAGATTCTATGAGAAATTTGCTGTAGTTGCCATTACAAAATCCAGCAACTGCCAATGGACACAGCTTACCTGATCATTGATATGATATGATATAATATGATATGAATCATGATATGATCATTGATAAACCCTTTCCCTCAGGAAAAGCTATGAGGATCGCTGCTCCTCTAGAAATCACCTGTACTCACTCAGGATATGCACAAATGCAGCTTCAAGCAGTGTTGTGTGGGTGTTTTCTAAATACTCAATACATGTGTGGTTGCCATTACTCTGGGCACTGCAGCGCATGCTATGATATTTGTAAAAATCCTGCAGTGCAGGCCACAATAAGTAGATGAGCACTGTGGTATCCTAGCAGGTAATTATTGGAAAAGCCTGGCTGCTTGAAGATGATCAGCACGTCTGTTTAGGAAATGTAGTTTGCAAAAACTTGTAGGATGTATTCAGATTTTTTAAAGCAGAAGACAAAAATGTAATTATAGTAACAAATATAAAGTAGTGAATATTGCAGCCATGAGGGTGTGTTCTTTCCTCAGCTGGTTTGACAGTTCAAGGAGGGAAAAGGTAACCTGATGTGAAAGCAGAGGTTGTTTCTGCAAGCAGGTTAGCTGAATTTCACAGTGACCATGCTAGTCTTGAGATTACAGAAGTTCTGAAGGCTGACTTTGGGATGAGGTGGTGTCTAAAATACTTCTCACCGTAACCCCCTCAGATGTTCACTGATTTTAACATAGGAGTGCCGCAACAGTCAGGCTTGCATTTTAACTGCTGGAGGAGAATACTGTTGTAGTGTGACTTTTTGGCCACTGACTTCCAAAATGTTAAGGTTGTCCCTCTTGTCCTTCAGACTTGTTTTGTTATCATATCTTTGAAGAACCAATCCCACTGCTACATTTCCTGTTTCCTCATTATGTACAGGCTGAAAGGTGAAATAAAATGTATTTCAGCCCCAGACATGGTATAAATGAGAGAGACTTCTCACAAAGAGCCCTAATTATTAACTGATTACTTGAACTTGAAAATGCTTAAAATACAGGTCATGGCCAGTTTTTGTTCAAGTGAGTGTTCAATGTTAGAACTGATATTTCTAACTAGTTTACAATTATGTTAAAAATATAGGAGGCTCTTATATAACTGGCCGTCTCTACAAGGCTGTTCTTCCCCTCCTGATACAGTCCCTTAATTATATTTGGAAGTGGCCTAAGTTTACAAGGAGGGGGCTGGAGGAATTTGCCGTGAGTGCTGTGCCCAGCAGCTCTCCTGTACTCTTTCTGCTGTGACTTGCTTTCAGTGCCAGGTACCAGCAGGGTTTTCAGCTAGGCAGATGACAGGAAAGTTAGAAATTGAGGGTTATCATGAATACTGCTGACTCATTTTAGGGGTAGAGATTTCCTTCAAGGCAGCTGCTGTCAAACTCTAGAGAAAGAAAAGAATGTGTGAACATCATGAATGCAAGTATGGGACCTTTGGAGTATGCAGTTTTTCTGTTTCTGTGTTTTATGAAGCTTGACTATTAACTAGTTTCTAAAATAGAGGGAACATGATAAATTCCTGAATGTCTTCTAAAGTGTGAGATGTTAAAGAAAAATCATATCTTTATGAATATGTTCTTAAATTTTGCTTGGGAAAAGCCTCTTCCAAACTACCTGGATGCTTTGGTGCAGGATCTGTGAAGTCATTGGGCAATAGTGAACTGCAGCTAAAGAACCTGTGTGAAAATTGCTGGTGAATGGAAAACAGTATTTCTCACAATTGTCTCACATTTTGACTCAGGCTGAAAGACTTGGTATAGAATGTTGGAGTAGACAACCTTCCTCTGATTTAAAGAAAACAATGTGTTTTAGTAATCTGACACAATGGGATTGTCTTATGAAGATTGATCTTTGCTGTAGAGCACTGTCATTAATTCTCAAATATGTCTGGTATTCAAATTGAAAGTATAAAATCCATGGAAGCAATGTGAAGTGTAGCATATTCTAGCCCCTGAAGCAATTTATAGAAGTAAAGCAAGCTTTTCATTTAATAAACAAAGACATCCTTTCTCAGATGAAAACAATGTATTGGCAGTGCTTTTTCTTACCATCACAGCAAAGCAGCTTAGGCCGTAGTGCTAGTTCATCCCAGTACCTGTTCCCTGCTTGCACAGGGAGGAAGAACTGTTGCATGGTCTGGGCAGGGCTGAATGATTGTGACATTAATTGGAGATTTGAGTGATTCAGTTAATTTTTCTTTTTGACTATGGATATTCTTTGTGGAGTGACAATTTTCTTTATCTCTGATGTAATTCAGTTTGAAAAATAGAGTTGATATTTTTGTGCTTCAGAGAAATGTTCTGAGATAACTCAGTGTATTTTACATCTGGGACAGTCTGAGCACCTATGGCATCTGTGCAAGACTCTGGTGAGAATATTGATCAAACCCTGTTACTCATATTCTTCAAATCCTTCAGAAGTAGCAACTTATCACCAGTTTTGATCCATTTTTGTTCTTATCCCTCACAGAGTTCAACTAGACTGATTTGTAGTTTTTCTTCTTGCACTTGAGAGTTTTGTTTTGGCAGGTATTTCTGTTCTAACGATTTCTTTTTGTCTTTTGGCCAAGATAAAAATAAGGAAAACAAATCAAAATTTATTTCCTTGCTACAACGAGCCCAAGCCGCAGATGAGCTGTGGCTCAAGAGCTGGTATCTTTCAACCTACCATGGCAGGGCTTAATTCTATTCTTCCCCTGGTTAAACCAATATCACTTTCTGTGGCAGAGCTGAGAATTTAGAGACTCAGCAAAGGCCGAAGTCTTGTACAAGAGCACTGGACTGATTGGAAAGTTTTATGTCTCCCACAGGTGAGGGCTGAGCAGTCTGGCTGTCTTATGCCATTCCTGATGTCAGTCACTTTTCCTTAGATGCATGAGCTAGCCTAGTCCACTGTCACAGTACATAGCTGCATCTCTGCTTTGAAAAGTAGCATTTGCCTCCTTCCCAAAAGGAGCAGTGTGATTTTCTTGTTTGATTTTCGATGGTCATGGTTTTTGGTTTTTGGGGGGGAGTATTTTTTTGTGGTTTTTGGTTTTTGGGAGGGATTTTTTTGTATTTTTTGTTGTTGTTGTTTTTGGGTTTTGAGGTTTTTGGTTTTTTATATTATTTTGGTTGGGTTTTTGTTGTTATTTTTGGATTTGTGGGATTTTTTGGGAGGGGGTTGTTTTTTTTCTAATCTTGGTAGTTCTAGGTCATCTGGTCATCACCATATTCCATAATTTTCCTCTTACATACAAATTTTTCTCCCTTTGTAACTGAGGTCAAATGCTTATATGTAGGTGACACCAATCATTTAATACAGTTTGTCCCATTCCTCTGTTCTGGCTCAACTTCCTTGCAGCATTCTTCTGTCCAAGCAGTGACAAATGGGGCCTGGAGAGAGATGGAAATGAACTCCAGAGTGAGTTTATGGGACTGCAGGGGACCATCTGTTAATGTAAATGTTTAAGGTAAAATGCATTAAGGCCTGCATGCTGACGAGACATTTCATTTGCATTCTGCCTCTGGGATTATTTCTGGCTCATGCCTAAGGGCAGCAGAGTTCCAGGGCAGACAAGCGTGCTTTCTCCTTTTCATCTTTTGCTAGTGCAGGTTTTACGTTATGGTTGAGATGCCAGGCCTGAAATGTGAAATGTTCTGCTTAGATTCAAAGTGTGGGTTTGGTTTTAAAAATTAATGTGGCCTATGCTTCACCTCAAGAAAGCATAGATTCTATAATGCCTTTTTTATTTATAGAAAAAGAGAATTCTAATGTCATTATTTTCAGAAGCAGGAGAGACTTCTCCACTCTTTACTATTCAAATGTTAAATATAAGAGCAAGGAGGAACAGATCATAAAGTGAAAGTGCAATGGGTTGATACCACTCATCTCTCGCTTCATGCATATCTTAAATTAAAATAATAGGGAAATCTAACCTACATTTTTCTAACATGTTCTGATAGTCTCATGAGTAACGTAGGGGAAAATGACTTAAAAAGGTCTGAAGGTGTGTGTCGCTGCATGCTCATCTGGGGACAGTCCATCATTTTAATCCTGACAGTGTTCATTTAAGTCTCTGAAGAAATTTTAGGTATTCCCAAACCTTAAGTGAGACATAAGTCTACTGTGTTTTAAGGAATGTAGTTTAAAATACTACTCTTCTGTATTAGAAACTGGCAATGCTTTTTAGTGTCTTTTTATTTTCTTTTTTGTTCTAAGGGCAGCTTGACTCTAAGCTGCCCTTAGAACAAGTTACTGTGGGTATGAATGGGAGTCGTATTCCAGGGCAGTCCTTTGCTGGTGTACCTTTAGGAACATGAAGAATGGGAGAGTTTGAGAATTGGAGTTTGAGATAGTCATCTCAACTCTAGTGATTTAACTAATCTTGAATTTATGGGATAAAATACAGACAAGGTCATAGTTACTAAGGTCATAGTTTCTAATCAAGTGTCTGTTGATTACATAGATCTCCAATCTAGGTCTGGTAAGTCTGGACTGTAACAATTGTTTTTCTTGTTATTGTTACATAGATAAATTGTTCATACAGTGCCATGGGTAAATCCCAGATGGCAACTGAGTGCCACTCAGCTGTTTACTTGCTCCCCAGCCCCCCACTGGATTGAGGAGAGAAAGACTAAAAGTGAGAATTTATGGGTTGAGGCAAAGACAATTAAACGGGACACAAAAGAAAGATAATGATTTTTCTTATAATAAGTAAAGCATTAGAATACTCAAAGCAAGTGACATACAGTGTTCACCACTCCCCAACCAATACCCAGCCAACTCCTGAGCAGCAGCCCCTGACCAGCTTTCTCCTGGTTTATACGATAAACATGACACCATATGCTATGGAATATAATTTTGGAGTCAGCTGTTCTGGCTGTGTCCCTTCTTAGCTACTTCTGTCTCTCCAGCCTTCTCCCTGACAGGGCATGAGAACCTTAAAAGTCCTTGACATAGTATAAATACTAAACCATCACTGCGTTATTAACGTTATACTAAATCCAAAACACAGGACTATACCAGATACTAGAAAGAAACTTTCTAACTTTTTCTATCCCAGCCACAACCAAGACATGCAGTAAGAAATGTCAAAGTTCTGTCTAGAGCCACATAGATCACACACAGCTTAAAGCCATCAAAGAGGATTGTGTCCAGTTCATCTAAACATAACATAGATTGGACATTACTCTGTTCTTGTTTTATCTTGCGCATGCCAGTCTGAATAGGGCTAGATAGCTTGGATGTGGCTTGTTCTGAGGGTAATTCTTCTCTGACTTTCATTTATAGGAGTGGAGAGCAACGATTCCCACCTAATTCTTTTTCCTGACTTGGCAGCAGGAGTGTCACAAGGGTGACATTGGCAATGAAGGTTGATGAAGAACTTTGTGCTTACATCTTCTTACTTTTGCATACTTATTCTCTGCTAATTCCTTGCGTGGGCACCCTGCACTGAACATGTCTTTGTGCGGGTTAGAAGTGGATTAAGCTTAACTGCCAAAAGAACTCTAGGTATAGAATAAGGGAATTACAGACAGAATGCTGTTAAGCCACATTCTTATTTGTTCCAAAGTAATTTTCCTGTACTGGCAAGCACTAAGGAAAAGCTTCTTGTCTTCTCGTGGTAAGAGGAGAGGAAATCCAGTTTCGATTGAGCATGCCCTTCTTTTCTCCTTTTCTTTTAACTCCAGTTTGCCCTCTGTGCCAAGCTAAAGAATTGCATGTCCACCTCTCACTCTCCAGCTGAAGAAGATTGATGTGCAATTAAGATTTCTAGGGAGATGTATTAAACGCTCCAAATTCTGTCATGAATCTTCTTTTTATTTTGTTTTTCCTCTCCTTCTTATCCTGTGTATTACTATCTCATCTTCAGGACTGTAGTGACCCTGGCTCATACTCCAGTAAAAGGTGGGAGCTAAAGGTATTATGAAAACTAGTCACTGAAATCTGCCTCTGGTCACAAAGATCTTTGAAACTGGTTTGGTGTCATGCCTTTTTACCTCAGTCTTTTCTCCTGTCTCATGCTGTGTTAGGTCAGAATTTGATGAGTCACAGTTGCTGCAATGTGACTGGCTTTGAAAGTTATCCTAAGACTTGAATTTTTTTCTTTTTAATATTGAAAGATATTCTAAAGTTTTGGAAATTCTATTCTATTGTGGCTTCTTCCCTAAAACTGCTAGGAGCAGTGGAGATTTTTGTAACTTTTGGCTGATGACAAAATAGGATAATTGTGTGAAAATCTGGAGAGACCAGTCATTGTGAGATACCCGTGTTTATTTTCAGAACCAGCTATTCAGTGGTTCTCTTACTTCTCACTGATTTGCTTTCCTAATATTTTCATAGAGCTTCTACCCCAAAGTGAAGGTATTTCCTTTCTTCACTTGTATCTTGGTGTTTGGTTTTGTTTAGGCTTTTTCTTGTTTTCACATGTATTCAAGAAGTTGTGTGTTTTGGTTTTGTGGGATTTTTGTTGGGTTTTTTTGTTGTGTTTGTTTTGTTTTGTTTTGGGGGCTTTTTTGTTTGGTTTATTCTTTCTTTCTTTCTTTCTTTCTTACTTCAAGCATCCTTCTGTGTCAATTAATTTAAACTTCCTTGTGGATTTTGGTACAGGCAATATTGAGCATACCAGTGTGCATTAATATTTAAAACATCTTTTCACAGAAGATATTTCTTCTCCTGCATAGCGGTTCACTACTAATCTGAAGTATTAAGTCCATTGCCCTGTTTCTTGCCATATGCATGATACTGTCCTTTTGGATGGACCATTTTTCAGAATTGTGCTTACACTGGTATGTAGGTACTGAGTCTACAATATTGCTTTCTTATTCTCTACATACCAAATTCTAAGATGACTGCTTGTGTTTGAGTTTGCAGATATTTTGTCTCTGTCTTATATTATAGATTTGAGTTTGATTTAGTTGAATGAAATGGAAATCTTCCTGCTCATGTCTGTGAATTTGGAAATCAGGCCTTTTATTATGACAGACTAAGTAAGAAGTAAGGCATGTTTTCATGTCTTATTCCTTATTGGCTTGTCATCTGGGGTAGAGAAATACTCTACTAGGTGCAGTTTTTCAGAGAGCAGATCAAAACAAGAAAATATCATTAAATTGAATGTTCTTTGTTTATAGAGAGGACTCATGATAGCTGTTGAATTTTATCTCTGCTTTTGTAAAAATCTGTGATAAAATTCCTTCAACAGAAGGTAGAAGTCAAGCCTTGATTACTTGCAGTCCACAAGAGCTGTGTAGTAAATTTAGATAGAGCATTAGTTTCAGTGTTGTGAACAAATTGGACTACAAGTGATTATTAAGTTTTCCCTGCAGTTTCAATTGCATTGAATATTCTTCAGTTCCTTGCCAGAGTAATTGTAAAAAAGTTGTTGTGCTCTGTTAACTTCCAGTGCTGTTTTTTGTCTTCCCTGCTGCTGAATTGACCTGCCTGTACAATTCCTGCAGTAGTGTCCTCTACAGCAGGAGTCCCTATAGCTGTAAGATTTTACTGTGATTGGCATTTTACATGCAACCACTTCAAAAGTGAAATCAGCTAAGGGAATTGAGCTTATAGGATAGCTAAGCATAAATCTAAGGACTGCAGAAACTCAGCAATTATGATCTTCAGAGCAGAATCTCCATCCTGTAAGGGTGCTGAGCAATTGTGAGCCCTATTAGATGTGATAGAAGTCAACACCTATAGTCTATAATGTAAGATTATGCAAAACTTTTAAAGATGTTTGCATTTTTCTAGAAGTGGTTGCCATAGAAATTATTTTTTTTTTCAGTGCGGAAATCCCAGCAGGGCCAAATACTATTTTTTTCATTTGTTTCTCTGAAAAAGTATTTGAAGCCAGTGGCAGACAAGCAACAACAATGTGTTGTGATGGTGAAAATGGCCATTTTGCTGCATATGAGAGCAGAGCTCTGTTTAAAGGCAACAAAATGGATGAGTTGAACACAAGAACTGAAGGTAGGCAATAGAGTTAACTTGGTTTTGGTGGTCTCTCTTTCTGAGTATTTTTCTGTTTCAGAAAGGAGGAAGAGGGTATTATATTTTTTGCCATGCCTCATCTAAAGGAAGAAGTGATGTACTAAGGAGCACGGAGTCCAGACTGAGCAAATACCTAACTTTATTAATATAAACAATATTGCTGCCCTCATGTGAATATTGTCCCCCAAAGTTAAACCTCATGAATGAGGTTCCTTCCAGGAGCTGGAAGCATAAATAATTATATTTTAACATTCATAATGTATATAAAAAAGCCATCACACTTCTTTTTTTTGTCTTGTTAAAATATCTTTTGTAGCCTGAATGTTTTATTTTATATGATTTCTTTTGCTTCAGAAAAGTAGCATGAATTAAGCTATAACTGCCCCAATGGAACAAAGTTAATAGCCATTTAAATTAAACTACAGCCTCCAGTGGATTACCACCTCACTCTCTTTGCTCTAAAATAGAGCCATTTTATCCCCTAGGTTACACAGTCTCCTTGTCGGTCATGGGAATTTAAATTTGATGCATTATCCACAGGAGGGCTCCCTTATTGTTCCCTGAAGGTAACAGAAACATATTGGGAGTTTCAAGGGGAAATTTCTGTTTCAAAATGCAAATGCAAGCAATACGGAGTTCAAAGAAAGTCTTTTTTCTAGCTCACACCAAAATCTGGCTTCATGAGAAATTTTATGCAGACCAGCCTTAATGTACTTTCTCTTTTGCCTCTGAAACTAATATAAAGGTTGAGAATAATGTTCCTGAATTACATCTGTACATTCCAAAATAACTTCTAAGGTGGTTTTGTTTTCCCTGAGATGCTAGCTAAGTCTGTGGAGAACTACAAAAGCAGCTCATCATCAGGGTGGATGAAAAGAGGATAAATACAGACTTAGTGCTGCAAATGAGATGTTTACAGAATATGATGTATCCTCAGATGTTTCTCCAATTGTTTTATATTTATCTTATATTTTTTAATGGAGGATGTTGGGGATGGAATTGGACTAGGACATCTGGTAAGGAGTACCAAAAAACAAATCTTTTGTGAATCAACAGCCATGTCAGTTTCCTGTTTTGTGCTGCCCTGGCCTAGTGCCCTTAGAGTGAAGGAGAGATCATTTCTTTCATTTTTTACAGACCATAAACAATCTGCTATCGTGCCTGTGATGGGAAGCTTTTTATGATGTGTATGGGGAGAGAGATGTGAACATCTTTCATATCAGAAGCTGCAGCTTGCCAGTGTTTTTTGATTGTTGCATAAAATCATATCAGGTGACAGAGTAGGGAAAGAACTTAAGGACTTCTGAGTTACTCTGTTTTCTTTTCACATGTATGAATTTTGAAGCTAAAAACTAGTATTGACTAACATGGTAATTTCTTTCCTTGATGGGTGTTCAGTTTGGGTTGATGTCCATTAGTAGTTCTGTTTAACCGTGTCTCTCGCTAGTTCCAGACTTCCCACTCCAAGGAAATGTGTCCCTTTCAGGCTGATGTTTGCAACATAAGCAATATTAATCAAGTAATCAGCATAATATGCCATCTATTTGGCATGAGAACATTTTGTGAAGAAAATGTCAAGTGCCCTGGTGAACTCAGAACTTAGGTGATATCTTTTAACCTGTTCCACTGGAGAAGAAAATCTCAAGAGATAATTCTCTGAAGATAAGTCACAAGAAAAGTCCTGCAAACCCAAGTAGGAGAAGAGGATTAAATTCCACCTATTTGTCTGAAAAATAACTAGTTATTATCTGATAGCATTAAATGACACTATGAAGAGATGCCAAGCTATCAGGGAATAATTGGAAATTGCTTGCAGCTATCTCCAATATAGATGGTTTTGTTATTTTTCCTTCAGTGTTAGATTGACTTTTCTTATGCTGCTGTGTGGAGAAGAATTTGGGAGAATATTTAGAAGTAAGAAATATGAAGATGGGTGTGTGGCTGCTGTGATGAAGGCTGAGAGATAGCAGTCAAAATGGTCAGAATTCCTGGACTGCAGACCTAGTTCTGATATCAGGTCAGCCTGCTGTAGGTGTGAAAGTAAGGACTAATGTTTTTAATGTCTCAGAGGGTCTTTACAAGGTTTATTGTCTAAAGTTTTGGATATCCATGGATTGGAAATGGCATGTGAATAGACAGTGCTATCATTCATGTTTATTACAGTGGGAGACCTTTGTATTGCAGACGTTTTAGAGTCATCTAATTTCTGAATATATATTAAAGAAATGATTAAAAAATATAGATGTGAGAGGACTGCGTACAGGTATTCTACATGTATGCATGTAGAATGTATGCAAGCTAGATACCAAGATTTTGAAACTAATATTGAAGATTAAAAATTTTTCAGAACAAATAATGCATTTGCATATTTACTCTTCTTTCTTGGCCTACACAAATTGACAAGTTTTGGTTAAATCATGCTCTTCAGGAGCTTCTTTAGCAAATATTTCTTGGTGAATCTGGCCTCTTTTTCACCTTTTCTCCATTTCATTGAGCCCATACAAATTTTTATTATCTATGAAATATGCTATTTGAAATGTGCATCTTTTCAAGACTGGAATAGTCCTCTAATAAATGCCATTTGCTAGAACATCTGCAAATGCAAAAAGGCTGCAAAAATAACCAAATTACACTGTATGCCTATGAAAACTACAGGAATTAGATGATAGAGTGGCAAGAACATAATTCTTATCTACAGCTCCTGCTAGTGCTGTTTTTGTGAGGCTATAATGAGTGATGATCTTGAAATCTCTTTTCATCCCATTCCTGGAGAAGAAGTAAAGTAGGTTAACGTTTGTCTGTAGTATTATATTTTAATGTGAATTAAACACCTTTTTCTATGCCTATGCTGGATTTTCTTCTAGAAAATCTATTATGCAAACATCCTTGTAGCTCCTGACAAGAGGTGCAAGAAGAGCTTCAACATAGACTGAAGGATTGTTTTGACCTTCCAGAGATGTGCTCATACACTATTGTCACATGTGCATGTTTTCTTTTATGCCAGTGGTAGTCAGATTGTTGAGTATATTTGTGAGAGATTTCTACTTGAAATCTACTGTGTCAGTGAGGCTCCAACATATCCCACAGACCATCTCTGTGAAGTGATGCAAAGTTTCAGAATTTGAGAAAATAAGTCAATGCATTGTATTCTTTTCTATTTCTGTTTCTCTTCAAACTTGGGCCTGTGCACCTACCATTCATTCTTTCAAGAACTTCTGTGCATCCACAAGCTGGATTTTCATGGGTAAACACTGCGGTCTCACAAGGTGACTTTAAGGACTGAGTTTTGTTGGAGTTGTGTCTTAGCTATGGCTGTGAAATTGCAGTAGTAGTAAGGAGCAGTAGTAAATCATGTTTGTTGAGGACAGTTCCTAGTAGCACTGTTTTGAAGGTCAGTTGGAGACGTGCATTGCAGCTCATCTGGAAGCAGTACAGACAGCCCTTGGCTTGCAGTTGCTCTATATGGAAAAAGACCTAGTCTTTTCATAAGGGCACATCTATAAAATGCCCCCACATTATGTACCCATGCATGTCTCACACAATTTAGGAGGAATTAAGAAAAGCGCTTTCCCAGAGGCAGATCATAATTTGCATGTCACCATATCCTTGGAGGACTGGTTAAAGTCCCCAGTGTGCCCAGTTGTCAGTTGTGTGCTGTTGCCTCTTGCAGATGAGTGACACTTGCATTCATCTCAGCTACTTTTTTATCATGTTGCTGTTTATCTTTGCTTTTTTATGAATCTTTTTCACTTCCCAGTTGCTCTCAAATGTGTCAGCTTCCATTATTTATCCCTCTACCTGTTGCTTGGGTGAGTCTGCAGCTCGCTGATCTGCAGCTAACATGGGCTTTTGCTCCAGTTGAAGTGTACTGGAGTATGAAAGAGAGCGGCCACGGGAGGGCAATTCTGGCTTTCTGCAGGCCCTCTGGAGACTGGCTTTTGAGGCTTCCAGAGGATTTGTTAGTGTGTGTATGTGTTGGTTCAGCAGCCACCTGCCCTCTTCAGCTGGGTTCTGTGGAGGGCAGGGCTGTGCAGTGCCAAAGGGTGCTACTCCTTCTCTCTGGGCATCACTACAACAGGGCAGTGTCCTGCTGTGCTTTCAGCTTACTTGGAGGTGCTTATAAAACCAAATATGTCTTTTGAGTCCAGTTTGGTGTTTTAGTGTTTCAGTGATGTCTCAGTGTAGTTCTTCAAGAATTTATTGTTTTATATGTCCTCTTATTTGTAATCCTAATGTACTTTTAGTAAGAATTGTCAAAGTGACAGAAATGCCTGAAATGTAAAAGACTTGAGGGGATTAAATGAAAATTCCTTGGATTCCTCTGTTTCTCTGGTGAGGTTTGTTTTGTTTCAAGCTTGGGTACCTACTTTTAATGCAGCTACAGGGTTTATCTGTGCTGTTTTATGCTGTGATCATCTCACAAATTATAGAAAATTCAGTAGAAGGGTGTGCTCCCTGCCCTTGGCTGCTTTTGCTGTGGATAAGTTGATTTCTCTGCAGTGCAGAATTATATCAAAGGGTAACTCAGTACTTTTCTGTTATAAACACACCCACCTTTTCCCCTCTGCTCTTTATAGTTGGCTCTGCGGTTTTTCGCTTCTCCTGTACGTGCAGAGGGCTGACAATCCCAAAAAGCTAAAGATGTGTAGGAGATGGAGACAAATGAAAAAACTTTTGCTGAAGACCAGGGAATTGATAGAGTGTCAGAACTCCAGAGGTCGTTGCTGGTGTTCACTTTCCATTGTTGTATGATAACCACTTTGAAGATGTATATTTACACTACCCATGTACTGACACCTTAGTTAACATGATTTCCTGTAATTTTGGTCCTGCAAATACTTCCTTGAGGCATTGATAATTTTTTTTAACAAGTCATATAGATAAGCATGAATAAAGAGATACTTGAGTGCTATGTAGCATTTGTTCCAGCCATGAAGTTGGTAGACATGTCCCATAAACACCTGAGGGTTGACCTGCCAAGATGCCTCAGTTTATGCAGCCAGGGTTTTCAAGCATTCAAATAGGCAGAAGAAAAGCAAGCAGGACACGGTGTGAGAACTGGACAGGGGAAATTAGGAAATGATGATGTACTTTGGTGACATCTGATGGAGAATGATGTCTGGTTGTATTTTAGGGATTGTAATTTCTTGCTATTAGCTGACATCAGAAATCATACAGGCACAATAGGACACTCCTTCTCCTAAGGATTTAAGTAGGGTCATTGCAGGGAATACATTACCAATCCCCAAGCAGGGATTTGGCTCAAGTAGGTGCAGGGAAAAGAAGGTACTTCTATCTCTGGGCAGCATGTGTATACTAGACCCTCAAAATTCGTTAGCCAGAAGTATTTCTGAGGTCTCTGCCTCATGTCCACTACCTTATGGGATAAAGACTGGCTGAACTTTTTTAGGGAGAGAGCTGTTTTATATACTCAGAAAAGCACTTGAGGTGAGAATTTAATATCTAAAATTTGCCTCTGGATTTGCATGTAGATATGTGTATTAGCAATATTAAGCTTTCTAAACACTGTAAGAATATGGTTGTTTATGGAGATATGGTTTGAGCCTGTTTCTATGCGATGGTTTGGACTCTGTCTGCCAAAGCTATGATATACTTACCTTGCCTGAGCTTGCCATTTAGTTGTTATGTCCTGACAGGATGTGGGAGCAGCCCTCCTCCTGTGCTTGGCAGGATGACTCCTCCAAGAGCCTTGTGCATGGAATATGACTGTGAAGGGCAGTCTGCTAGGTTAGACTTCCTTGACTTGTGCATGCTTTTTGCTTCTTCCTTCTGAAATAAGGAAACTAAACTAAAGTCTGACGAGAGCCAAACATTTGAAAAAAAATAAGCCTGTAAGGCAGGTGGTGGATAATATACAGATATCCTGCGTCAGAAACCCACATTCCTTGGGTTTGGGTGAAACATCTGGGGAGTGAGGGTGGGTATATTTATTTTATCTTTTTTTCTTATTTTTTTTTCCCAGTAAGATAATTCTGCCTGATGATGGAGTTTGCTCACTCTGTTTTTTGATCCTGTAGTGCAGCTGCTGCTCTATTTTCTACATGGCTGGGCTTTACTGCAGACCTGTCGAGCCATGGCTGACTTTGATTTTTCTTTCCCTTTTTTTTTTTTTTTTAAAGAAAGAGAAGAGATTGCCATAAGCCAAAGAAATAGCAATATAATGCTATGTTAAGTAATATATATATATATATATATTATTTAATATAAATATATAATTATCCAAATTATATAAGTATCAGGGCAGGAAGGTGCCTTGGGCATCCCAGCCTGCCTGCATTTGGCATCACTTGGTTAGCTTACCCTTACTTCTTTGAATATTTCTCACAAGAAACTCAAGTGGTTTTTTTTGTGATGAGTTTGTATGATCTGTGTTGTTTGTTTACTTATTTGAGCTTTTGGCAATCATTTGTATTTTGTTTTGTTTTGGATTTTTGTTTAAGTGGAGGGAAATGAGCAAAATTAAGGACTCATTTAAGAAAAATATCTTTGTCGATTTCAATGGTCTCGTGACAAGGTGGGGGCCCCTAATCTCTCCTTAATATCTAGGAGTATTCTATGGTCGTCATGTAAGTTTTAAGAATCATATCATGATCCTTTTTTCAGCCCTGTTGTCTAATCTTGGGCGAAGTGTCCCAAAATTTAGCAGGAATCCTGTATCTCCATGCTCCTTATCTCATTTTTGTAGCATGGCACTACAGGTCTGTCCAATGTCCAGTGAGCACATAATGGGTTGGGAAGAAGGACAGGAGGGACTATAGAGTAGGCTTGTTGAAATAGGGAACATGTACTGGAATAATGGTAATAAAATAGCTATTCCAGGACAACACCCTGAGTTGAATGACCTTTTACCATGGAGTGAGTTTGTCACCTTAAAATTTAACAAGTGAAAGATTTGGATGCTGTATCAGACTATATTGTGTTAGGTAAGTTACTTTAATTAACTGTTCACACACTCTTCATTGCAAAGGCAGGGTAACACTTAGCTTAAATCTCTTTTATTGTATCCTGTTCCATTGCAGAAATGTGATAGTACACCTAAGAATATTCCACTGTAACTGTGTCACATAGATCGTTGTTGTTGTTGTATGCTCTTGTCAAATAAAAACATAAAGTTGGAAAGGCTGAAAGCATTTATCGATTTCTCAGTTGAGGCATAAAAGAAGTAGACAGCCTTTCTAGACTCAGGGACTTAGATCTGAGGAAGAAGAGGAAGAAAAAAGAGTTATCTTTGACATAGATGACACAAGGACAGTGGTTATGTTTCTGACATAGCCTGATAGGCCTGAATGTTGAAAATGCTGTCTCTTGGTGTGAAAGGAGAGGTGTAAATAAGGGGAGAACTAGGTGCTGCTTGAAGTATTTGCTGGCAATGTTTTAATAGAGTGTGTCTCATAGATAGTTATCCTTTTAAATATTTTCCAAGCAGATGGATGAAGCTGCAGACAACCTATAAGCAGTGCCTTTGAGGGATATTAGGACTGTTTGTTTCAAGGGGACACAGCTCCAAAGCCTAACAATATGAACTTTAAATATAATCATAATTCACTCTTTCAGAGCTGATTATTTTGGTGGGAACATGTGGTGAGTTTGAAATAGAAGAGTGGGAGACTTTTAACACTGATTTAGAGTTGAAAGTCATCCATTCTGTTGCAGATTTAATCTGGTGTTGCTGTTGGTCTTTAAAAAGGCCTTTTAGAGGAGTTGCAAAGCTCTCTGAAGGCAAGCTTTTGGGGCTTCTTCTAGCTCTGCAGTGTAGGTTGCCTGCATCAATTAGCCATTAATATGCTGTTGTAGCACTTTGCTAACATCTAGTCCTAAATAAAATGTCCTAAGTGTGATTATTAATAACTGTTTTATTCCAGACATTTTATTTGGTAGATTTTTAATAGCAGTGATCCTTAATATTAACATACTTTCTATGTTTATGGCAGCTGTTCAGTCCTAGAGAGTGAAGGGTAGTGTGGAGTCTTCAGGTCACATGGTGACATTGTGGAGAGTTGTGTTTGCTGTTGTCTGGCTTTCAGAACATAACATTTGAATGTGTGGAAATGTTGTATTGTGCATAGATCTGGTTTAATCTGTCATTTTATGTAGGATGATTTCGGAGTAGTAACCCTCAGACATTGTCAGCAGTGTGCTCTTATTTTAGTAATAGATGCCAGGTTATTTATTGCTGCCACCTTCCTATTAAAAACTGTGCTTCTTCTCATTACAACAGTTGGTCTAAATTTGGGGGTAGTAGTTTATTCCATTTATGAAGAGAAAATGATTTGCATACAGTCAGAAATCTTTGATGGATTTTTTTTTTTTATTTTAACAACCTATATAAAGTCCTCCATTCTCAAACAAAATAGGATATGAAACATAGACGTTCCTCTCTACTCAGAGCACCAGATCTCTCTGTATGTATGCTTCCTCAAATGTTACATCCCACAGCCAGACCAGAACTTCTGTCACTCTCTCTGCCTGTGGTGTGTGTTCTGCTCTCACATGACTTTTGAAGGAGTTGCATAGCTATAGCATGATGTGTTTTGCTGTTTGCCGGATTTATTTTAAATTCTAATTGCTCAAGACCTCAAACAGCATGATATTATCCTTTTGTCTGAAGTAAAAACTTGTTTTCAACTCTCTATTGTGTCTACCTTTCAAACACCTGGGTGGCAATTAAATCTACCAGTTCCACTGCGATTCAACCTCTGCTTATTATTATTATTTTAGGCAGACCTTTGTAATTCTATCTTCAACAGTAAACCTTCAGTCTTTGGTCTCCTCTGCCATCAGTTGTACTGGTTTGATTCAAGATACTGCTTCCTATAAGCCTTCTTAAGCCAGAGTACTCACTTTGGTTTAAACCTGGTTTTCATCAATTTTGTTGAAAGCAACTAAAAGCACTTTAAAAGCAAACAAAAAGCCAGTTATTAAATTAAAATAAGTCAACCTTTAGTAAAAATAAGAACTTGTGCATATTAGTTTCTCCCAGTTTAATTTTAGACAGACTCGTTCACAGGCATAGCTGTAATATTTTTAAGGAGTAGTAAAGACCAATTAGAGAAGACATGGGATATAAGGGATGGGTCAGAGGGATGGACAGAATAAACTCAAAGAATAGGAGATCAGCAGGTTGGGTTTTTCATGTGACTTTGTATAAGCGTGATTGCACACAGAATCTGTGTAACTTCTTGTTAACTATTTCACATCACTTTGAGTTTAGGAATTTGAGAAGAAAGGAAGTTATTGTGTCTTTTTGGGTGGCAGTAGCAAGATGCTAATTGAAGCTTTGGCTTGTTCTTTGTTCCTTGATCTTCACCCAAAATAGAAATCCCAGTGTCCTCAAAAAGCTAAGAGTTGATGATTTTATTAGGGAGGAGGAAGAGGACCAGGCAGGAGCAGTTAAAGTATTGTGTTTTTTCTTTCAGGAGACATAAATCTCTGTGCTTCAAAAGGACGGGCTTTGTGTGCGCAGGAGCGAGAGACAGAGAGTGCAAACACTAATGCATCATGGAGGACAGGTCATTCCGCTGAACGCCGCTCAGCTCCTGAGTGTTTGGAGATTAGAGGCAGCAATAATTTCTGGCTGCTGTAATTTATGTTAATGTGGCAGCCCAGGGTTGTATATTTCTGCTGAGATGGCCATTTTTGTGAGGCTTCATTCTGACCAAAGTAAAAACCGCAGGGGTTTCAGGTATTGGTGTTTGTCTTTTGCTGATTTAGCCAAGCACTGAAACAAGCAATTTCATTTTTATTATCTAATGATGGAATTTAATGTCCGATTCTTCTGATTTCTGTGGGCTAAAATGGTAAAAAGAACAGGAAGGAAGCAGTAAGTTCTGCCTCTCACCTTTGGGTAAATTAACCCAATGTTAATGTGGGATCTGGCACTCTTTCCAGTTCCAATGAGTGAAAAGAAACATTGCTCCAGGAGCTTTCCAGTAATCCCTAACCCTAGGTGTCTTCTGACATCACTGAGTTCCTGCTCTAGACTCCAGTTTTTCCCAGCATCCTGTGTACTGCTGCAGTCTGTCTCATCAGCAGGGAGAAAAGAAGTACTGGTCAAGGTCACAGAACACACTGTGAAAACACTGAAGCAAGTGTCTTATATTGGAAAAATAAAGAAAGTTTAGGGAAAGAAATTAAGATTTTTTTTTTTTTAATTTAGGGAATTACTTTTAGAAGTATTACTGAGTTGATCTTGCTTAAGTGATAGCTGGGAGAGAGAGGGGGAAATACAGCTCTGCTAGTATTTGATGATCACATAAATACTACAGAAAGAGACAAGATATTTAGATGACTACAAGTGAAGAATAGAAAAATTTAAGGGTAAGTATTATGGAAAACTTCCTGTCATGGAGATATGTCCTTGCCCTGTCAAACTCTGGAATCATTTCCCAGGGGAATAGAAGAGCAACTCCATGTCTTGACAGGTTTTGAATTAGACTTGGAAAAATGTTAGTCCATGCAGCATGTAGAATAATCTTTCTCTTGACAGCAAGATGGCATATGAAAGGAGGAAATGATGATCTTGCAGAAGAAATTATGGTCTAGTGATTTATGTGTAGAAGTGGGCATCAGGACATCTGATTATTTCCTCTATTTTATCACTGATTTACTTTATAATACTGGGGCAAGTCATTTAATCCTTCTTTGCAACTGTTCTCATCTGTAAAAGGAATGTTTCATCATCTGAAGAATTTACTCCCTGGACAATGTTCTCATACCTAGATGGTACTCTGGAGTGTTGTGATCATTTTTAAAAATGCCCATAGTCAGGAGGAAACTGGAAGATCCTTGCCCCAGGTGAGTAACTGCTTAACCTTAAGACCAAAACCGTTGGTTAAAGCATCCAGTCTTTAATTTCCTTCACTCTGACAGATTAAAGTCTATATAGCATAGTTGATGGAAATCTCCTAGTCTGTCCTCAATTCTGCTGCATTGCTTTTGTCTTTTGCCATTCTTACTTTAAACTGATACTAGCTTGGGAGACTAAAAAGAGAGGAGAAATCATTTGACTGTGTTCATTTACACCCAGCAAGGCCACAGCCTTCGCAGTGCATGGCTCAAACCCAGAATGGAGCATGACATGAAGGCACTGTTCTACTGCCTGCTCATTACAGCAGATTGGTGTCATTCCTGTTTTTCTCTAACAAGCTTGTTTTTCCAAATTACTAGCTCAGTCTCCTACAAGAAACCACTAGCAATCATGCCAATTTCATCACCACTTTTCCCCTTGAGAATCTTCCCTTTTCCCTTGGTGCTGCAGTTGTGCCCAGCCTGCGCTGTCAGCCATGGAAGGAGACAGGACACTTCCCTCCACCTTGATTAAAACTCCTAACACACATTAAAAATGAGATGTGATCTGAGATGTCAAAAGTCTGTCATCCCAACTAGGCACAGTAAGTAATGTCTCACTGAGGTCTCCACAGCATTTTCCTGGCATGCTCACTGCTAGCCTGGTGCCAGATTTGAGACACTCAGGAAGGTTTCTTCAGCAGGAAGCTATAGCAAGACTGTAATAGATCCAGTGGCCCTCAGGCATGCAGTCAGCTAACAAACCTTTAGGGAGCTTGCTGGGCTTGTTTGAGAACACCTGGGGCTACTGTTTTTTCCTATAAATAATATTGCAAAGAACAGCAAACCTCAAGTTCTCATTATTCAAATTTGGATTTACTTTGTCTTGTTCACATTGTTTATTTTAAATCATTTGCTGAGCTACTGAGGGGCTACAGTAATGCAAGGGCTGGCCTCCTTTCCATGGACCTTTGTTTTCTTTGTTTCTTGATCCTCACTCGAAATAGAAGTCCCACTTGTCCTCAAAAAGCTAAGAGTTGGTGATTTTGTTAGGGAGGAGGAAGGGAATCAGGCAGGAGCAGTTAAAGTATTGTTTTTTTTAAATTATTGGATGTTTTCATTTGCACTGATGTGACTTCTCTGGGATCATTGTCATTATTGTTTATTCATGCCAGTTTTATTGAGAGGGCAAAGAAACAGACCTAGGCCATCTATAATCCTGGAAATGGAACAAAACTGATTTCTAAATTCAGGGACTTTCAGCACTGTTGAAAAGCTTCTTGATGTTTGGAGGAATACAGGGCCTTGTAAAAACCTTTGTCTAGAGTTAACCTGACAATTTGCTTGTATGTACCACAATGCTACTTTAACCTGGAGTGTAACAGCAGAAGAACCAGGAAAAGTCCGTGATTAGGGGCCAAGGAAAATAATCCAGCTTCACTATATGAGTCTCCCTTGAGGAATATCTTTTCTATACTGTTGAGTCTCTTCTGTATTCAGAAAATAGCATAGGTATTATGCATTTATAGTTGAAACGGCTGTCATCTGCTCTCGGAATTAGTTTACCAAGTAGTCTGTGAGAGAAATCTGTGGCTTTTTGCCTTATCTAGGAAAAAAAAATATAGAAGTAAAACCTTAATTGATGCAAGTGGAGTAAATCAACTCAGGAATCCCAGTGTTTTTAAAGTACGAATTTAGCCAGCAAGATACCCCTGCAAAATCAGCTTTGTAGCACTTGTTTCTCCAACTCCTTCTAGAGAAAACAACATGCTGCATATGTCCAAGCTGTCTCCATGGCTCCACCTGCTCTACCACAGCCTGCTGGAGTGTGATCCTCCCACTCCATATTATCTGACTCATGCCACAGAATGATTTGTTAAGAAGGAAAAAAAGAAAGCCAACTTGCAGCGAGCCTGTTCCTTTGACATAAAAATTTCCTCTACCTTTGCTTGTTGAGCTGACAATTCCCATGTAAATATTTTTTCATAAGAAGTGCACAAGATGGCACAAAATTCCAAGTGGGAGGGAGCTAAATTTGAATCTTAAATGAGGGCATTCTCTGTCCCTGTTTTAAGATGCAGAATTGAGAATGAATGTTGATCTCAAATCTTTCTGTCTATTGGGATTTGAAACTTCACTGTCAAAGATACCAAGCAAAGAAATTCTGAAAGAGAACAATTTGCCATCCTGACTCATTTCTTTCCTTCCTTACCTCCATCCTGTGGTCTTCTTATGAATGCTCAACCAGGCCTCACTGGACCTTGTTAGTGTTTAAGTAATAGGTGTCTTGCTGACACCTGATACAAAATTAATATCTTTTTTCTATCATTCATAATATAGATTTTCTAAAGTAAAAAAACTACTTTAAGGTTTTATGGAAAAGTCTGTGTCAAAGCAGCCACAGTAGGGAATAAGTCTTCCAATTCTGACCTTTTAGGGGCTTTAGCAAAGGTGAGGAGTGGGCTAAAACATAAGGCAAGGAGCTCACTATGGAGGGACTGTGTACATATTCTGTCCCTGGCAGGCCTCCTTGGCATCTCTGTTGTAGTTTTTGTCCAAGGCAAAGCTCAATAGGCAGTTCAGGGATTCTCTGTCATAGTTATGTTCCCATAGTGATGATGCCTTTCTTCTTTTGACAACTCAGCGGGGTGAAAGATTTGTTATCAAGGAAAGCATAAAGAGTCTCCATCCTTTATTGGATGGAAGTGGAAACATTCCCACAAAGGATGAGGAAAAGACCGAGATATTTAATGCCTTCTTTGCTTCAGTCTTTTATAGTTGGACCGGCTATCCTCATGGTACTCAGCTCTCTGAGCTGGAAGACAAAATAAAGGAGCAGAATGAAGTCCCCATAATTCAAGGGGAAACAGTTAGCAACCTGCTGCCCCATTTTAATGCTCACAAGTCTATGGGGCTGTATGGAATCCACCCAGGAATACTGAGGAAGCTTATAGAAGAGCTTGACAAGCCACTCTTCTTCATTTATGAGCAGTTCTGGTTGAGCAGGAAGGTCTTAGAAGACTGGAGGTTAGCCAATGTGATACTTATCTACAAGAAGGGCTGGAAAGAGAATCCAAGAAATTACTGAGCTATGAGGCTGACCTTGGTGCCAGGGAAGGTTATGGAACAGATCATCTTGAGTGCCATCATGTGGCACATACAGGACAATCAGGGGATCAGGCCCAGCCAGCTCAAGTTTATGAAAGACAGGTCCTGCTTGACCAACCTGATCTCCATCTATGACAGGGTGACCCACCTAATGGATGAGGGCAAGGTTGTTGGTGTTGTCTATGTGGACCTTAGTAAAACTTTTGACTCTGTGTCCCACAGCATTCTCCCGGAGAAACTGACTGCTCATGGCTTTCATGGGCACATCCTTAGCCGGGTAAAAAACTGGCTGGATGGCCAAGCCATAAGAGTGGTGGTAAATGGAGTTAAACCCCGTTGATGGCCTGTCACAAATGGTGTTCCACAGGGCTCAGTGTTGAAGTCAGTTGTGTGCAGTATCTCTATCAATTATAGGCACAGGGGGATCGAATGCACCCTCAGTCAATTTGCAGACAACACCAAGTTGGCTGGGAATATTGATCTGCTGGAGGGCAGGAAGGCTCTGCAGAGGGATCTGGACAGACTGGATAAATGGGCCAAAGCCAGTGGTATGAGATTCAACAAGGCTAAGTGCCAGGTCCTGCACTTCGGTCACAACAACCCCAGGCAGTGCTACAGGCTGGGGCAGAGTATCTGGAAAGCTGCCTGGCAGAAAAGGATCTGAGAGCGTGTAGATACAGGGGACATGAGGGTCCTGGTTGACAACCAACTGAACATGAGCCAATGTGTGCCCAGGTGTCCAAGAAGGCCAGTGGCATCCTGGCCTGTGTTAGCAATAGTGTGGCCAGCAGGCCCAGGGGAAGTGATTGTCCCTGGAGAGCAATCTTGAACAGACTTGATGTTTCACTTACTTAAAACTTAACAAAGAACAAGAGAATGGTCTTTAGAAAATAATTCTTCCAAGCTGAAGGAAGAGTTATCTGACAGTTTATCTAATTTCATCACTAAGTACATTGTCCCTTACACACCTGCCTAGTCATTACTCAGGTGGTAAGTGCTTTTACTGTCTGTAATTTGGAGATGTTGTAAAGATAAGTAAGATACAGCAAGGTACAGTTATCCTCATTATAAGAACAGGATCTAACAGATTTGTAAGGATGTGTAATGTGCCTAAATTCCTTTAAAAACCTTTTCTTTAAAGATTTTGTATGTAATGCACAAGAAGTCTGTGGTATGGTAACAAGCTGAACCCAGGTATTAGAATGCATGATTTGCCAAAGGGTTTCATTAAGGCCAAGAGTTTAGCCAGATGCAAAGATGACATTTATGTTGATAATTGCTGCAGCTTTGGATATTCCTATTAACAGGGGCAAGGAAATTGAAAAGGGTACTAAACCTCATGGTTTAGATCAAGATTGGAGATTAGGATATTACCTTTTATGTTAGGATCTGATTGCCTCCTTGCTGCCTCCAGCAGAATCTCCCTGCATGTTTGTGTCATGGTTGGGTCTTAGCAGCTATTGCCTCATAAGCTGGGCTGTGAGCACACCAGCCTCCATATTTATATCTTTCTTGAGGCTCAGGTTCAAGCAGATTCATAATTGCCTACTCACTAGATTATCCTTTTCTTCTTCCTTCTCTTTTGCCCTCTGCAGTTGTTGGTTGTTAATTTTCTGTCACTTATGACATTTTTGTACTATTCTCTTGCCTCAAAGTGGCTTCATTGCTCCATGTAGTTAGTGGTATCTATACAGGTGAAACAGCACATGACAGTCAATATCTTAAAATTATTTTTTCCCCATTTTCCTTTCCATTTCCTTGATTTCCATTCCTCATTGCATTTCTGTAATGTCAGTTTCAGTTAGCGATCTCCTTTTCCATAAAACAAAATCCTGTTAAAATATAACTACTCAGATGTTTTTATTTAATGTAAATAAAGATTAGTTTCCATGTTTGAAAGTTAAGTCACTGATTAAGTAACCTGTAGACTTTTTGGCAATCACGATAATAAGAGTATTTATGAAGATATGGTCTGTATTTAGGGAGAATTAATCAGTTTAGAAGAAAATCTATATGGCTGAAGGAAATAACCTAGCTGTCTTTTACAAAAAAAGTAAAAAAGGGTGCTGGTGGGGAAGAGATGTCACTATCATCAATTATGAATTGAAGGACACATTTAAGACTGAAATGAAAATAAGTCAGACCTAAAACCATTGCTGCTTCTTGGACTGTATCTGTTCCATAGATAACACAGGACATCATCTCCAGGGCTGTCAATCAGAAATGGTTTAGTGAGTACCAATCTCAGTAAAAAGTAATTAAATTGACAGAAGCTACCAAGCTGGATTATCTCAGTGTCTAGAAGCCTCTCACCTTTGCACAACAAGGTTACTTAAGCCCATTTTTATACGAGATAATGAATGTTTTGTCTCTTTCTGCCTAGTTCCTATTCATTTACTTACTAAAACCAGAGCGATAGTTCAGCATGTTAATTCTTCTTGAGAAAAACAAATGCAACTTTACTGTAGTAGCTGGAAATGTACTGCTATGTTGAATTAACTGATTATGTGAGTATCCTGATCTACACAGGGCTGAGGTGCAGACCGAAGATCAATAGCAAAAGAGTTTAATAGCAAATCAATAACAAAAAGACAAAGATCAATAGCAAAAGACAGATCAGAACTCTGCTGATGGAATAGGTTCTGTGTAAACCTTAGCAGTCTCAGCAGTATGAACATTTATATGTGACTCATTAACATAATAAAAAGAGGCAGGATATAAGTTAGAAAGCATGACTGAAACCAGGAGAGACATTTTTTAAACCTTATACATGACCACTGGAAATTTACACTGCCTCCCTATATTTTCCAATCAGTTGAATGCTGTAACCAATAGCCTCTTGAAGAGATTAGGAAGCAAAATGCATTTGCAGGCTGACTTTTCAAGTGTTGAAGGTAGTACAGATGAACAAAACAGGTGTAGTTGTAATGATTTCATATATTAGTAGAAAACTGAAGATCAAAGTCAAAGGTAGCTTTTTTAGTTGTATGTAGGACTGAAGTCTAAAGGCTGTTTTTATAATTTGCTGATTGAAATAGAAAGGAGTTTTGGAAAGAGTCAAGCACACTATTTTTTCTAGAATTAAAATATACTTCAGTGTATTTCTGTCTGTGAATAGGACAGATGCTTACTTACTCTTTTTACTGACTTAAAAATTGAGCGTTTCACTTTTGTATGAAAATGTAAAGACTTTCTTTTAAAACACTATGTAGCCTTTTTTAGATTTTACTTGACATTATTGTTTTGGCTGGAACAGTTTGAATATTATTTTCATTTGCAGTAGTTTCAGTTTAGATTGCATATGCATTTTTTGAGGGTGAATGAAAGATACAATAAAGTGTTGCAGGCTTGTATTAAAGCCTATTCTATGAATGGATACTCTGACTCCTTGTAGGAGAATGGAAAATGTAAAGGTATCCAACCTATTTTCATTCTCCATGTGTCCAGAAAACTCTTGCTGTGATTGATGTGACCTCAGCCTTCTGACAAAAGGAATCTAATCAGGTTATTTCATTTAAAATGGATGCAAACCAAGAAGAATTAAAAGCATCAACAAAACAATGACGTGAAAGCTATAGACAGAAAAGGATCATTGTTAGACAGAAGCCACAACTGCTCTGTAAAACTTGGTGCTGCTTTCCTAGTTAGACATTAATGGGATGGATGATAGAATAGGAAAGGAAGACTTTCCTTGAACATCCCAGATAAAACTAATTGGGAAGCAAAATCTTTCCACCTCCTGCTCCCTGGGCATTTGCTAATGGACAAGCCTTGCACGAAGGCATTTTCTTGGTACTCATGTCAAAAGCCAGACTATTTTGAAGGTGCCTGAGGGAACTGAAATTACATAATTTGAATTCTATCAATAGTCTAAAAGGAGAGAGCTTCTGAGAAAGGGAGACTTGGTGTCTTACTATGAAATTACCTTTCTGGATGTTGCTCTGACAACAAGATTGAAGAAAAGTCCCAGCCAAGTTGTGAGTTGGTGGGTCTCAGTCTGGTTGAAAAAAAGGTAATCATGCTCACTGTAATCATGCTCAGGAGCACAGCTCACTCTCTTTTAGGAATCTTGGCAGCTGGAATACTTAAGAAGTGAAGAAAATTATGCTGACTTGATGTGAATTAATCAGAGTAACTTTTAAAGATTTAATATACACCCCCATCAGTACCAAAAAAGTCCCTGCCTACTGGCCATGGTGCTCATCTCCAACCCACACACATGTGGAGAGACACTGGAGCTGATTACAGTCTGTAAGAATATTATTTTTAACAGTTGTAATAGTCCACTCCTGAATAATCAGTAAATGTACCTGTTTAAATAACCCAAAACCCAAGCCAACAAAAAACCAAAAACCTAACCAAAACTCGAATATATGTAGAAGACTAAAATACCATTCCTTTCTTCCTACGCAGACCTATTATGCTCAAACATTCCCAGTGAAAGCATCTGAAGCAAATCACAAGCAGGATTTTAACCATTTAGTTGTCTGATATTCAGTTTCTTTGATCATTGTTTTGCAGCTTGGGGAGTGTGTTACCAAGGTAAAATTTTTAAAAGCTCATTACTTTGCATTGGAATAATTGAAAATTCCCTCTCTGAGTCTATGACATTAATCCTGTCTGCCTATAGAATTTTTTATCAGCCTATCACTTTCATAACTGAGCACCTCTTGGGTTAATGAGTTGTCATTCTTCTTGCTCTTTAAGGGTGGGGAGACCAGACAAATCAAGGGAGGTTAAATTGCGTAGAAGAGAGATTATGAAATGTACCCTAGAATGGGGTCTGTGGCGTAATTTGGTAAAAAGAGACTGTTTGAAGGTGCTACCATGGCTTTGTATTTCCTCTATGTATTGTCCAGCTCCACCTAGTTGGTGGAGTGTTTTTATGCCTAGAATTGTTTATCTGCCATGTTTTTGAGACAAGTTTTGGATGTTTATTTTGGCTGTGATGAGGAAAGTCTGTGCTTTTAACACAATTGAGTTTTAGCAAAAGGTTCTATTACGTGTTGTTCGGAAATCGTTAAAGGATTAGAGATATTGGGGTGTTTTTTTGGAGTCATGTTCCTTTTGCATGTTGTATAGTACACATTTTATTTGAAAAATAAAAAATCTCTCTAAATGAAAATACACATTCCTGGACAAGAGGCTCAGTCTTTCTGTCCCGGTCCAGATGTGCCCCTGCACTATGCCAAAGGCTGATGCGGGCTGATCTGGGTTAGCTGCTCAGTACCAGTACTTGGGAAATAGTATCTTACAATCAGCTGGAATAAAGAAGCCATGAGGGAGTCACTCTCAATTAAATTCTTTCTGTGAGGTATCTCTGCAGGTCCTTAGTTCATTGTTGCTCTTGTAGTTGCTGTTTCAAACTGGGATAGCTCAAAAAGAGACCATCCTCTTTTGTTCTGCCAGACTGACCCCACATACAGGCTCATTAAGCCCCAGCTTGCTTATTGTTTGCACTCTCAAAGCTAATGTAAGTCAAGGGAGAGATTGGTGCTTGGCTTTGGCTCAGAATGTTGAACAAACAGCTGACTGGTTTCTAACTAACTCATTTAGAAGAAGAAAAGCAAACTCTGTTTCTAATGTTAGCTTGCTCTAGTAGCAATTTTTCTAGGGCATTTTTCTCTGTTGGATGGAAATACAGAGCTAAAGGATGAGTCCAGATTTAATACTAAAGGATGAGTCCAGTTAGAAGCTTTGGTGTCTATACTTTCAGGCACTAAATAGAAATACTGGAATGGAATAGAAATCCCTGACCTAATTAGCCCCACAGAGAGACAACCCCAGATTTCCTATGCCAAAATGTGACAAATGCAGGCCTGTATATGGCAAACCCTACAAAGAAAATCTGGCAAACAAGGAGAAATGAAGTATTGCTCTTGATAATGGTAGAGAAACAAAGTATCTGGTGACATGCTGTGCTGATGAAAATTCCTATTCTCGGGTCCATTCCTTCATCTTTTTCCCCACAGGCATGTATAAACTAACATTTTTAAAGATGGAGGAGAAAGCAAAATTAGCCTGCTTCTTCTCTGGCCTCTTCCTGGAGGTCAGGAAGGTGAAGCCATAGTTATGGCTTTTCAGCTAATTCATACTCTCTTCCCCTAGATCAAAAAAATGAGAAAAAAATGAGTATGAAAAATATCAGCTTGATGTTTCCTGAAATACCTCGTTTCTGACGATCTGTATGAAATCTTTACAGTTTTGTGAAATCTAAAGTTTGCATATGCTGCAAAACCAAGGAAAGATCAGTATTTTTTTTCTTTTTTAGTTTAGTTTAGGAGCATGACTTCAGTGCAGTCCCAAAGTGTTAAGGAAGTAGATGATGCTTGCAAACTTCTGTCAGTTGTAACTAAATATTCCAGAACCCCCAAACCAAACAACTCAAAGATTTATTTATCTAGTTTCTCACCATTGCAGCTTTGCTTTATTTTAAGCCTTCTCTCAGGGACAAACAGTTGAATCACACTGGGGATTCTCAGTTACAGATTAGGAAAAAGCATAGGATGCTCTAACTGGCCATCTCTCTCACCTTCAGTGGAGGTGTTAGCATGAGTTATGATTTTGTTTGCTGAGGAATTATGAGTGGGAAAGGAGAATGACTGTCAATGGCAGACATTGAAAAGTACCGTCTTTCTGTGATGCAAAATGAGTCCAAAGTACTCAGACAGCAGCAGAGAGAGAGAGGCTGAGGGAGCATCTCACCTTTGGGTTGTTGAAGAGGCAGGAGTTCAGATGTGAAAAGTGGCAAAATGAACAAAAGATCCCAGAGCAGCAGTTTCTTGAAGATTTCGTGGTGCCTCAGATTTTGGTAGTATATTCAGATGGCTTTAAAAGAAAAGATACACATCTGAAACTGTGGCCTTCGCTCAGCAAAGTCACCTTGTCTCTGCATTCAGCAGCAATGTTTCGATGTGCATGTAAGAGATGTCCTACTATCCTGTGTGTGTGTTTTACCACTCCCATTTAGATCATCCCTCTATAATAGCATCTTCTTTAAAAATCCAAGAATCTCTCATGCAGTATCCTTTTTCCTACGTCTGCAAGTCTTTTGCTATGATCACTCTCCTCAGAAATAGAAAACTTATTTTATGCTACTCTTGGCAACAGTGAGGCCCCTACAGCTTTGTTTTCAATTGCATTTTCCATTCTGTGTTTTAATTATGTGATCTTAACGATGAGAGAGAAATTCTTATCCTCTGAGAAATGAAACCATAACTTTATATTTGTAATCTAGTTTTGAGATTCTGTGAAAAACATTGTAAAGAATAAATAATAATTCCATGACATCTTTTCACTTCCTGGAAGATTTCCAGTCTAAATTTCTTCAGTCTGTATTTTTATGCTTTTTATTTGATTTTTATCATTTTGCATTGGTCTTTCATCCTTCCTTTGCATCTCATGTTTGTAGATTTTTATTTCTCTTCTTAGTCAGCATTGGACCAATATTTTCATACTCAAATTTGAAACTGTCTTCCTAAATCAGTCTAAGATAGTCACAGATTTTCTTCATGTCTATTCCTGCTTAGCATTGTCAAATGTAGCTTTGTAGTATTTGGTAGGCAGTCAGAAGGAAAATGAAGAAGGAAATGTCAGAGCCAAACCCACTAGTAAAGTAATAATGAATAATCAGTCCTTTACATATTTACCCAAGCTTTTTTGTGCTACAAAACGAAAGAAACCAGGTTGGAATTCTACAGGGAAACCAGGCTTTTGTGTAAGATTTAAAATATGTGCTCCTTTCTGAATTCTACCTACAATTATTTTCATTCAATATCTTTTCTCTTTCTATATGCAACATATACCTATATATTTATTTTAACTGTATATAAATATATTATGTTTTCTATAGTACTTTTGTCCTAATCTTTAATTTTGATTGTAAGTCACTTTTCATTCCCAGTCTGAGACATTCTGTCTGAAGCATGGGATAATTTTTAATGATACCTATATTATAAATTCCTTTCAATGTAGAATGAACTATTGAGTTGTGTCACTAGAATTCTAAGTTAAGTGTACATGAACCATGCACTAGTTCTGGTTGTCTTAAAATCTGAAAGAACACTTTCCTGTGCTATTTTTGGGAGTGCATTTTTTCTTTGTGGAAGGCCCTTGCAAAAATTTATGAACAGTATTTTCTCTGTCCTAATGGCACAAAAATATTATAACCTGTTAGTGGCAAAATACAGCAAAGCAAGAATGTTGTCTGCAGGGGAATTTTATGTAACCAAGAATACATTTCCCAAAGAGTAAATACAGTCAGGCCACTGAAATTCTTGCATTAAGATTATATATATCAGATTTAATATTTTGTGCTGTTTGTAATAATTTTTGAGTGCTGTACTCAGGACTTCTCTAGCTGTCTCTGGGATTTGTTCCTCAAGAAGTTCTCTACTGGTAGGATGCATCACAGGCCTGTTCAAGTCCCATTTAATTCCACTTCTGTTTTCAAAATGTGATCTTGAGTGATCGTGCATGTAAGGAGGCTTGGTTCCCATTTTCAGTGTGGTGGTTTTGCATGTACTCTTCTCCTATCCTTTTCTTGGCCTTCCTGTCTGAGCATTCATGTTTCTCTCTCAGTGCTCATTTCCCTGTAAAACTACAGTAGGATGGTGGATGGAAACCCCTGGGATTTTAAATCCCAAGCCAAGTCTGAGTGAGAAAGGCAAATATCACTCCCACACTCTCAATGTGACTGCTGCCTTGATTTATAGATTAAAACTCTTTTGTTTTAAAATCTTACTGCCTTTGACTCCTTTGCAAACCCAGCAGCTTTGTCTTTGCTGACCGTGAAGACATGTAGTGATGGAAAAGCTCCTCACTTTCAGGTGCTCAATACATATGATAACCACTCAAAATACTCCTGGCTATATGTGTCTGTATTGAATCTAGTTCAAACAAAAAAAAAGAAAGCATAAGAATACAGGTTATTTTGGGAATAAAAATATAAAGTTTTCTCTGCCACAGTGATCCTTGTAGTTGAACACATGGTTACTAAAAGAGTCTGGCTTTACAGCTGGAGCAATGTAAAAATAGTTTCAATTAAAAAGATGTGAAAAAGTATAAAAAGTATCACAAACATTTGGGTTCCTTAATAAAAGTCTGAAATTAACAGAGACCGGGATGGTGCAGCTGGGTACAAAGTCTTTGTTGCTAGTCAGTTGATAGGAACTTCATGAATCACTTGGCTTTTCTAGGCATGAATAATCACGTATCCAATAAAAACTGTATACCATACCCCCACAATATTTTTGTTGTCTTTCCTTAATTAAATTATAAACTTCAACTAAAATATTCTGCGAACTTCTCCATCTGGACACTGTTACCAGAGTAGCAGTAAATGATTCACTGTCTACAGCAGTTTCATAACACTGAAGAAGAGATGCAGTCCACCCCCCTTTTACAGACAAAGAGCAGAGCTGTAGGGGTTTAGTGACTTTCTCAATGTCACCTCCAAAGTCAGAGAGAGATCTCCTGTATGTCAGGCAAGCAGCCTATTGGCTGAGACATCCCTCAACCCAGCGAAGTTTGTGACCTAGATGAATGTTTGGTGCATCTGGCAACGCTTCAGCCATGTTTCTGCTGGGAACATCTGTAATGTTTGGCTGTCTTGCAGGTATTTTGCCTCCGTGCACATCTGGAAAGCTAGCAGGTATGCAAACATGGCCACTGTGACTTTCTGGAACCAGAAACAACCAACAGTTAAGATTTCAGGGAGCTGTGCATTATAATATCCTTGCAGACATGAGCTGGGTTTCCATTAGTAACTGCAGTGAATTTGCAGAAAGCTTTCCATAATGGAAATCTGCCATAAGCTGTCCTGTCAGTAGGTGGAAAAGGTCAGTTGTGTATCCTGTTGGAGGAAGAAAATTGTGGTAAAGGTCAGAAGAATTAAGACATTTTCAGTCTGCCTCAGTCTGCCTGTTCCTCTGGTTCTTTACTGCAGTGCATGTTTTATAGAGTAAGGGATATAATTAGGAAGCTGAGAAACCCATCAATGAAAACCCAATTTTTATCTCTAGTTCTTATCTAGAGTACTTCAAACTAGGATTAAGGTAGGGAATGAAAGGAAGTTTTTTATACTGTCCTCCCTTCTCTCTCCAGAAAAACATAAGCTACAGAGTACAGTGTGTTTTCAATAACCTAAGTGATGATAATCGAAAGTGAAACACACTTTGTTATTGAACATAACTCTCTATCATAAAATACTGCAATTGCAGCACTGGCTTTATTCTATGGTGTGCTTTAAGCTTTTCTTGAGTGCAGGTGGATTTTCTCTCATTTTCTTGTAAGTAGCATCCTTAAGAGGCATGGGTTTTAATTGATTATGTATCTGTATTAATCACAGTGAGACTATAAAAGCTGATGCAAGATTGGAATATAATGTTAACAGTGCATATTTGCAAGTGATTCTCAAAGAAGCTGCATATTTGAAATCTAAGGAAATACTCTGTTTTCGTGTAAAGAACGAGCCTCTGGAAGTCACTTCTGTATGATGTTGTCGAGTCTTAAGTTAATTGGAAATTTTTAGTGTGCTAGAAGTGTTATATGGAACAATATATATAACTAATGAGCAATCTGTCACTGATAAAAGTTGCTTGGAAAACCCTATAAGAAATACAAAATACAATACTTAGAGAATATAAACAAAACATCAGGTAAGAGAGTAATAAATATTTAGGCCAGATATTCAGTAACGGCCTACACAAAACATTCTTGCACTAAAGGAAATGTTTCAAAAACTTTAAAGCACATTCTTACTAATACTGGTAAGTGTCCATGCTTCTCTTCTCCTCAGTAACCAAACATTCACAGTGGCACAGGCCATGACACAGAATTGAATGCTGGATATTATCAAACCATATTCCATGCAAACCTTAACCAAAATTTCAAACCACTTCTTTTCAGTATTCTCAGGCTTTGGTCTGCTAACAGTAGCCTATATATTTGCGAGCATTGACATGAGACAAAGGGTCCCTCTCTATTATTCTCTTTTTTTTTTTTTTAATAATGATGCAATTACTCAATAATAGAGCACATGACATGTATCTCTTTTAAGTGTAGCTGTCTGCCTCTGTGAAGAGAATAACAGGGTCGTGGTGAAGAGCTCAGCTCCACAGGGACCAAGGTGGCTGCAAGCCAACATCTCTCTAAGAACAGTGGAGATAGTTGCAGCCGCACACATAGGACAATAAGAGCCAATCAAGGGTAAAAATGAGCTTCATAAACTCAAGGTTTAAAGTTCATGCTGTAGTCCTTAGAGATCAGCAGATACATTGGTTAACATGGAAATCTTTCTAAATTAAAGTTTCTTAAAATGTAAATATGAGATGTGTATGGTAGAGAAACCTGAGCCTTTTTGCCCTAATGTTTTCCTGTGTTTCCGGTTACTCTTACCACTTCTGTCATTGAGTCATTTCTTGCAGGAATGTTCCTATGCAACTTTCACTGGTGTTCTCCTATGTGGAAGTCTGCAAAACTGAGCTTAGGGTTTCAAAGACAAATTCTTGCTGTGAAATACCTGGATGTGGCATTGCTATGTAAATGGTGGCATTCTGGGAAATTGTGCCATGCAGAGACACCAAGATTAGAGGCAGCTGTTTCTTCCTACACTGTGAGACACAGAGAGCAACTCCTCTATCAGTGACAAGAGCCATACACTGAAGTTTGTAGCTAGGCATGCTTTCCTTCCTTTGGCCCACCACTAGGTCTGAGCTCCAGCTCACCACTGTCCAACTGGCCAACTGCCACTCATCCAATTCTTGATCTGACACAGCCAACAGCAGGCATCACTTTGTTCATAATTCTGTTAATCTCTTGCACTGACTGTTGTGACTTTCTTCCTTTGGATTCCCTTGTGTGCAGTTCATTTAAGTGGCTGCTGAGATAGCAGTCTGCAGCCATTTCTCTATTAGTGCTCATTTTGCTTTCTTCACATTTCTTTCTGAACTGCCAGGTTTTTTTACATTTCATACTCAAATCATATTGTTTGTCATGCAAGGCACCACAAAATTTTTTTCTTCCTTCCATTTCTGCTTTGTGTGATTCCTGTTCAGCTCTTATCAGACTCCAGGATCTTTTGTTTGTTTGTTTTTCCACTCTTCAGTTGTTACCTCTTTAACAGCTATTTGCCATGAATGCCTTGCCTTGTCCTGTCTTTTTTTTGTGTGTTAAACACCACTTTCAATTAATTCAAGTATTTCCTTGCAGTCTTTCCTATAACGTCTCTTTCCCTGAGTAAGTCACTGCAGAGAATTGTAGCAACACAAGTGAAAAGGGAAGTTTCAGGTCAAAAAGTACTTTAAGAGACCCTTTCTTATATATTATACCTTGGGAATTTATTTGTAGTTCATGTGTCAGTGGGCTATGTAGCAAATGAAAAGGAATTTTTGCTACAAAAAGCTCAGAGGTGCCACCTCCATGCCACATGGAGCATTTTTGGCTTTCAGGGGCTAAGGAGAGGCTTGCAGGGCCTTTTGCTGAAAAACGTGCATTTGTAATTGCCTTGTGTTTGGTCAGGTTGATGAGTAAACAGGGTGGCCTAGAAGCCAATATAACTGCTTCTATGCTTGAACAAATAGGCTTAGCCTGGGAGCAGCTTTTGAGCCTCTGGGAAGAAGTTAGATCTGAGTAAGCAAGTCCCTCTGTGCATTGGATTCAAGAAGCAGATAGAGGTGTGCTACAGGAGAGATGGGCCTATTAAAATACGGGGGGCTTATGTGGGTAGCTCCCAAAGGGATGTGGCCTCACCAGAGAAGGCTGATGGGCCAGAGGGAGTGACCATGGCTCCTGTTAGGAGTCACACATGGTTGCTCTGTGCGAGGTTAAGCTAAACTGTGCTCGTGGTTGTGGGTGACCTAGTAGATGTATTTTTCTCTGGGACATGATGTTTAAACAATATATTTAAATGCATTGGCCACTTTGGATTAATTTCCCATGTTAATTTCTCCTTTCTGTATCTTTGGAAAAAGGTCTTTTACTTTATTTCCACATATAAACTCTTAGATAATCTTCTTTGTGTGAAGCCATTGAGTGGTGGTTGTAATCATTCCAGAAGTGGTCATAGTTTATTGTTAAGGAATTTTTAATCAGATTCTCACTTGCTCAAGATAATAGCAGCTCTAATATAAGCAGAATACCACATTTGAGGACAACTAAGAATTTGACCCTTTGTAAGACTATATTAAAAAGGTAAATGTGGTAGACAAATAGGAAAATATTTTTATAAAATAAACTATGCAAGTATGGTTGTTTTCACTGCAGTTTTAGTGAGATGTTACCACATCATATTCAGGTTAATTTTGTGTGGTTCTAGTATAACCATTCATCAAGTATTTGCCAGCTGTGTGGGACAGTATAGTTGGGTACAGGCACAGGCAGTTTGCAGAATATGTTGTGTTTGCTGCTGTCTAATCACTGAAGCTACAGGATGCAGCAAATATTTTAAAGTACTCTGGAAAATGGAGAAGAGAGGTACATGAAGATCCTGATTGATGCTAAGAGTTTTGTTACAGGGTATTTCACAGAGATTGATCACAGTCATGATTTTGAGCTCAGAGGAGATAGAGAAATTGTATAAATGCATTTAAAAAATAATCTTCTCTATACTGGCTATTGCACTGATGAAACTTTCCTTAGTGTGGTTTTTCCTTTAAATATTATCTATGCTGTTATTTTGCTTTTACCACATGTAGCACAGGGGAAAGCTATTTTCCTGCTGAGGCACCAGCATACCACACAGTTGTGTATATTTCTTTTTAATTTCCCTGAGCTGAAGGATCTGACATCAATTTCAAAAGATGTGGCTGAATTCTACTTGGTAACATTTAAATTAACAGGTATACCCTATTCACATGTTTAATAAATGTGATTGACATTGATAAGTATAGAGCCTACTCCACTTGTTTGATGCAGATTTAAGTGCAGAAACAGCCACACACAAGCAATGCAAAACAAGGAATTCATTCACCACCTCCTGTGGTCAGGCAGGCATTCAGTCATTCCTTAGAAAAGCAGAGTTCCATCACATGTAATGGTGACTTGGGAAGACAAGCACCATCATTTTCAACATTTTCTCTGCCTTCTTCTCCCCCCACCTTTATATGCTGAGCATGGTGCCTTCTGGTCAGGAATATTCCTTTGGTCAGTTGGGGTAAGCTGCCCTGGCTACGTGTCTTCCCAACTTCCTGTGTACCTCCAGCCTGGTGGGGTGGTGTGAGAAGCAGAAAAAGCCTTGGCTGTGTTTTAGCTATCTCTAAAACAGCCAAAACATCCCTGTGTTATCAACACTGTGTTCAGAATAAATCCAATACCCCTATACCAGCTGCTCTGAAGGAAATTAACTCTATCCCAGCCAAAACGAGCACTCTTTTTCATTTGATTCATGCAGCCTTGCATCAATTTCATCCTTTCTTCTGCTGGAGACTCAGGGTAGATAAAGGTAATATGGACTAGGTCAGCTGCCACTGTTGTTCACTGGGTGTTTTGACAGTCACTGTAATTTACTGCCATAAATGCTACCAGAAAATAGGTGAAGAAGGGCAGTGGCTATCTTTGTAATCCTGCTCTGATTTGGGCAGTGTATTTTTCAACTGCAACTGAAAATTTAGGACAATTAGTACTGTCCATTTTTGAGAATATGTATGCGTGATGAATTATAGCAGGTCTTCCTGGGTAATAGAAGTTTACAGTCAGGAATACAGATACCTAAACTTAGGCTCTTAAATCTGTTTTCAAGCACCTAAAGATGTGGCCTGGTTTTCAAGATTTGAGCATTTTACAGCTCTTGGCAATTTCAGCACTTCTGAGAATGAGGACAATTCTGTAGATGCTTAAATATGGATTTTGGAATGCCTAACTTTGGACATCTATTTTTGAAAATGTTGGCCTACATTTGTGGAGAAAATCTTAATCTTTAAAAGATTCCTATAAGGCTCTCCTTGTGCAGGTGCATGGGCAGTTACACGTGTGCATGGATAAGTGCTGGGCACCAGGAGTGAGTTCTCCTTGCTGGTCCTTGCTGGGCTGTGCTGGGTGTTAACTCAGTCCTCCCCAGCAGTCCCCTCCCCAGCTTAATCGGGAGATGCCATTCTGGCACTGTCATCACTGGATGTGGCATCCTTTGTGCTTCTGGCTTTTGTTGTCAGTAGTGCTAAAACCAGTACATGCCTGTGGATAAGTAATGAGAGAATTAGGGCCAGGAAATGGGAATGCCATTTGTAGCAACTATTCATTAGCTTTTGCTTAACTAACATTGCCATTGTTAAGAGTCTTGCTTGCAAAGTCCATTGAACACCCAAATAATTTGCTAGCTGTTTATTTACTGTAAGGCCATGAGGAATTCATTGTACTCAAATATGTAAAGTGGTCCTGTCTTGAGGCAGATCCATTCAAATGAAAGGTCTGTCAGGAAGAAAATGGGATGGAGTTGTGTCTTTTAAATCAATATCACCTCGCTAAAATCTAACAGTAAGAATCCCATGACTTTTGAAGAGATGATTTATATAAATGGGAATTGCATCCTGTGAGGAACCTTTTGAGAGGAACAATAGGGGGTCCTCTGTCTTTCAGATTTTTGTCTGTTAAAAGCTTAGTTGAACTTCTGAGACTTTGTGTTTGGGTTCTGATACTACTGGAACTGTTCTGAGTGTCCATACAATCTGTGAGTCAAATTATCAACATTTTTCCTAGATTAAAAAGTACTAAGATTTTTTTTTTTTAATTCTTATCCTTTGGGAAACAATCTTTCTACAATTTGCATTTAGAAGAAATAGATTAGAAAGTTTCTACAACATCAGTCTCTTTCTAAAACAGAAACTACTGTGATTTTTCCAACTCAAAGGGGCTGTTTGTAACCCCAGAAAATATGCACATTTTTTAACAAGGCAATATTTTTAAATCTGAAGTGTTCCCTGATGGCCTAGCTCTGCAAGTACCTAAGTGCCTGCAATGCCTTGGGATCAATCTCATTCTTCATTCTGTCCTCTTCCAGCTTTTCCTAGAAGCCAGGGGTTCTACCAGATGTGACTGTTCTTCTTTCTTATATGCATCCATATTAGTTATAAGATAATATCTATGAAGGTCTCACTAATAAAAAAACTTTTAAAAAATCTCTAACATTTACAGCATATGCCTGTGTATGTAGCAAAATGACCTGTAAGTTTCCCTAGGAACTCTATCCCTGACTGACGCAACATGCACTCCAACGTATATCCATTGTTGTTATTCCTCATGCTCTGAACTCTTTCTCCCTCATTGTTGCTGGCCATTTGTTGCCTTGTTGCTGCAAACCTTTTATTTGAAGAGGAGGAGGAGGGAGAGGAGTACATGACTGTACCCATATGTGACTGGTGTTTAGACGGAACTTTAGGTTTGACTGCATCATTGTTTTCACCTTTCATGGGGAAGTATCTTAGCTTTCTTCCATTTGCCTGAGGTTCTGGCATGGCATCCTCTTAAATCAAGCTTGAAGGGAAATTGATTGAAAAGAAAACACCATTATGGGAAAACAATTTATTCCTTTCCCCTTGACAGAAGGCAGAGTTTTGTCTATACTGTGGAATAAATATTATCTGCCTGTTTGCTTTAAGAAGTGGAAGCTACTCATTTCCCTATGATGGCTTTGATTGTTATTTGAAATGGGATTTTTCTCCTACTCTCTGTAGTCATTTGATGTCAAGAGCACATAGTAAGGATCAGATAACCCATGCCCTGCTGAATCCCTACCTTTTTTTTCTCATGTGTACACTCACACAAATGTACCTCCATTAATGTACATCACTACACAGAGGAAGACAATTTTTTGCTGCTTGATTCCTCTTTATTTGCCTTAAACTGATCCAACAGTCTCCACCACCATGCTGCAGTGGTGTCTAAGGAAATGTAAAATTGGCTCTTGGTATCTTTTAATGCTCACTACTTCATTTGACTCCTGGAGTGTCCCTGTTTGGGCAGACAGGGCCAAACTGTTAGTGTTCCTCAAACATAATTACTTCTAAGTCTCTGGCCTTTTAATTTTTATAGAGTTAAGACCTTGCGCTAAGGCTGTTGATTACTGTAGAAAAATTGAAGGGCAGTTCTGGGGAAATGCTGCCAATGAGAACCTTGAACACTCTTTCAGTCATGCTCCCAGTCAAGAAGTAACCATGTCAGATTCGTATTTTATCTCTGATTGTCTGAGCACTCATACAAGTCTTTGGAAGCTAGATACTACCACAAGTAGTGCTTGACAAAAGCATTAAGTGCAGACTTCAGAGCTCTACAATTTCTCTCATAAAAGTCCATTGTGATCAGGTCAAGAACCCTAGAAAAGAGGAAAAAAAAAAACAACAAACCAAAAACCAGAAAAAAGGAAGACAGTTTTGAACCATTCAGGCACCTGATTTGCCTGGGTGCTGTCTCTAGTGTTGGGGAAAGGGCTCTGGGAAGACTGAGAGTAGATTCAGGACCTGAGGAGTGTGACAAGGAAAGTCTTCTCTTTTCAAGGAGGAACTTTGAGGGCGGCAGAAACACTTGTCTGTCAGGGACAGGAGGATAAAGTTGCGTGCTAGGCTGAAAAACCAGGCATCCATTATCAGGGTGCAGTAAAAATTTGCCCTCTCATCTGCAGGCTTCACATAAGATTCATCTGCCTGGAAACTTGGAAATGCTTGTAAGGTAGGAAGGAAATGCTGGCAACATTATCTTTGTTCTGTGGAAAGGTTTAGGGTGAACTAGTATATTCAGAGCCCCAGTAGACCTCACACTGCTGAGTGCCCATATAGTAATAGTTCTGTAAGTCCAGTGAATTTTCCTGGTAGCATTTTCCACTGTGTCTTGTAGTAGTCTGAGTAGTGTCTGAGTAGTGACTCTGTAGGCTGTGTATCCTGGACTGTTTCTGCTGGATGTCTCTGCTGTCATTCTAACTGTTTGCAGAGTATCACTTGTAATTTCTATGTAAATTTGCTCAGGCTAGCAACTGAGTAGCTTTCTGTTGACAAATGAAGGAACATCTTAATGGCAAAGAGGCTGCTTAAGTCTCTTTGGAGGGAGCTGAAGTGGCATCTTGAAGGTCATGAGAAGATCCAGTTACTGTAATGTGGCTAAGGGGAGCCCTCTCTTGAATTTCGTGCTTGACTTGATGCTGCTGCTTCTCAATGAGGTTTCCACTCTGACAGCCTTTCAAGATGGTCACTAGGGTGAACCTTTCAGACTGCCTCACCTTTAAAATGATGATGAGTTTCAACGGGGGGGGGAAGCATAGATAGAAATTGATGGAGTTTGAACTTTTTGCTTCCTGAACTTAATTCAGGGAGAAGTGCTGGGAGGGCTCGTTTTAAACAGAATGCTCCAGTGGAAGGTGAGTGATTTTACCCATAACCTTGAGCCCCAAATCTCCTTTGAGCAGACAAATTGAGTGACTTGCTTCAAGTATGAAATTGCACTAGGAAAGATACATACATGTATGTCCTTGTGACAGTACTCTTCTGCATAATCTCTGTAGGTTTTGCACATAATTTGACAGTAGCATCCATATCCTTGTCTCCTATTTATTTTTGGGAGAAAATTTGGATTATTTTTATTTGCTCCTTGTGCATTGGATTTGCTTTTGTCTTTCTTTGCTCTTGGATGTACCTACTTGAGCTATCTTTGGAACAACTGCAAAAAAACCATCTGTGGTTGAAGTTATAAAGCTCTCAACAGTAGATTGTGGGCTGAGTGAGCTAGAGGTCAAGTAGAGAAGCAGAACATTATTTTAGATTTTTTGGAAGATGGAAATTTATAAGTTAGATCTGAACTTTCATTTTTCTTCTTTGTTCCAATATTTCTTGCACTTGTACTCTCCTGGAAGGCAGCTACCAGGTATTCAGGCATTACCATAGATATAGATAGCTATAATAAATTGCCCAGAAAACTATCTTGTACTTTTCTTCTCCCAAAGCCATAATCATGAATGAACAAATGAGGGGAAAACTTACCTTTACTTCTTGTTTATTTGGTCTGTTTTTGATCACTCTCATATTCCTCTAAGTATCAGGCCCCAGTGTCCCAATGCAGTCTATGTTGTATGAGTGTATGTGTGACAGCATGACTGTGAGGAACTTCCAGTCAAATATAAGAAAACAGTAATAAGAGTAGAGCAAACAGGAAAAAATGCGAGCTGGAAAAACTATGATTAGTACAGATTCAGAAATAAACAACATGAACAAATGGAAAGTTTCAAATTAGTTGTACTTATTTATTACATGCTTGATAAAACAAGATAATGAATCTGAATCTTTTACAGACCCCCAAACAGGCATACAAATGAAACAGGAGCATTTTATAACCACCAAATTGAACTAAAAAGAAACATTTATTGCTGAAAAAATTAGAAAAACTCTCAACATCTTCCCATCTAGAAAATTTCTTTTACCCTAACATAGAAGTGAAACAACTGATACGAGAGAGACAAAGTCAGTGTGTCTGACCAGTACTCTCACTTAACAAGCTGCCAAAATTTGGTCACAGCCTCAGCTTTGCAGTCAGTGACACTGATGTGGCATTGTGCTTCTGGGATATGTTTCATTCATTAGCTTAACAAAAGAAAATAAAAACAAAAATCAAATGTCTGTATTTTGATTCAGTGTAAAGCAAATAGCTCATAGATTATTTAACACTTAAGTCATTAATGCAAAGACATTTTTAAATTGATAAGATATCAAAGAGAAAAATAATAATTTGAACTATCAGTACACCTCTTTAACTCAAGTTTGTTCATCTCAGAGTCCATAAAAGTGAAAACATGCAACCCAACAGAGAAAATATTTTCTTGAAGATATATGATCTTCAGGAAAGATATGGGTAGGAGAAAATCAGAACTTAGTCACACTTTGAATATTATTGTTATAGTAATAATTATTATTTTTATTATTATCATCCTCCTTTATTATGTGCAATTTTTTTTCAGTGGTTTCATTTTGTCTGGTTTGGTTTTTCCTTCTGATGCACACAGTCCTGAGATCAGAAATGCTGAGATTCCAAAATAAAAGGCAAATTTTTACTGCATCTTGCATAGAGCTAGAACAGAAATACATGTTCTGTATGAGTGAAAGTAATTTGCTTTTCAGAATATTGAGACTGCAGAAGAAGGCACACAGAATAATTATAATAAAAGGAATATTTTTAGATAGTCCAGTAATAGACAGTTTTAATTGCAAATGAAGGACACAAGTAAAACACAGTAGAAAGGGTAAACAAGGGGAAAATACAAATTGAAATATTTTGGTCCTAAGGGAAATGAAGTTGTGAGGCGAAGAGAGACGGAGGGAAGACAGAGACCAAAGGATGGTTCACAGTCCGAGTGTTAAACACCATGCCCTGATTCTTCGATGGTGTAGGAGCAGCCAGGGCAGTTCAAGGAAGCAGGTGCTTGTTAGGGGTGGCTTGCTGGGAGTGGTGACACAGAGTAACCCCTCTGACCCCTTTGCCTGTACTAGAAGGAGAGGAATTGGGTGCTGGGGTGCCTTGCATTCCCTGGACTGCAGGTTTCTACCACTGAATGCTGTGTGGTGGCTGAGCAGCCTGGCTTTGGCTGCAGCTCCAAAGCCTGTGACGGGTGGTTTTCTTGGACACCTACTCTTTAGCCAGGGATTACTGCTGCTATTGTAACTCCAATGCCCACATAAAATGGGAAGGGACAGGAGTGGTGTGCTCAAGCTCTTATGCTGACAGCATTCTCAATCTACTTTATTTTTGCTGTAAAATTTCAGTTTTGGCAGTTCAGCTGAGAAATGTAGGACTGGTTTTAGCAGGGAGAGGGGAGAATTGTAAGTGAGTTTTGCTCCAGCCATGTTGCACAAGTAGTTCACTTGAGGAGAAAAAACGGATAATTTATTTTCCAGCTTTTAAAAGCTTCTATCATCTTGCAGCTGCCCTTTATCCATTTCTGCCCTCTTGTCTCAACTTCTTCTTCTTACGTCCCATTTCCCTTTTCTCCCTCTTTATTTCATCCTTTTTTTTTTACTTTTTTTTTCCTCTTCAGTATATTGCTATTTTCTTCTCCCACTTCCTTCCCCTAGTTGCCTTCCTCTTCCACTAAATACAGTAAGTGATATTTTTACATTTTTCAGCACTGAATGTCTGGACTGTAAAGACTGAGGATTCACTAGCAGTAGGTAACCATGTACTAAACTGCAAGTTAGCCTGCAGGTAGCTATAGTGTTGATGAAACTTGGGTCTAGCTCAGGTTGATTAGTAAGAAACAGTCTTTTTTCTCTAAAAAAACAATGCATATATTTATTCTAACAGACCATTCCTCAAGAAGGATCAGTCAAAAATGTGAAAGGTTGCTCCAAATTATCTCCCAGGCTCTGCACTCTCACTGGCTGTGCATGGTGGTCTCGGTCTTTGTCAGGATCTACCTGTTTATTGAAACATTGTGGTAGAAAAGTAGGCTTTGGCTTTAGCTTCCCTATAAGGTTGTGTGGAAAGTGACTCTGATATAGATAGCAAATGGACATGGAGATAAGTGAAAATACTGCAAAAATGTCAAGGAATAGACAAAAGGTTATAGCTGATTTTTCCAAGCTCTTTTCCAGACTCTGCTGTTGATATGTTGTGCTTCAGTTCTCCCACCTGTGAAATTTCTGATTTTTTTTTTCTTGTCAGGCTTTTCAAGCACTAATGAAACTCTAGTTTCTTCAAAAAGATGAAATCTGAAAAGGAGTTTAGTTTGTATCTTCACCAAGTTGTCAAGTAGATGGCCTACACTTGTCACTCACTTCCCAGTAAAGTTATGTGTGTCTCTGAGGTTTGGGAGTACCCTCAAGCTGGAATAAGGTGATGGGGGACTATCACAAGGACAGCAGAGCTTTAAAAGCACTGTGACAGAGTTCTTATAACAGGAGCTAGTTTTTCACTGTCATTGTTTGTGTCCAGTGCAATTACTAGGTTACTTTAATAGACGTTGGAATGGCTCTTAGCCTGTGGAAATATCTGACACCCCACCGTGTCCCTCTCCTCAGCAATGTTGCAAATCCTTCCCCTCCCTCTCTAATCCATTTACACAGAGGCACAGATGTCTACACTAAAGACTGTAATTTTTTTTTGTCTTTCCTTTAAGCTGTCTCAAGATTTATTAATTTCTTAGAGAAGGGATATATGCCCCTTATTAGCATGCTGGATTGTAAAGACTAAGTGCTCTGTAACATAGACTAAATGAGATCTGAAGAGGCTGGCACACAGCCTCATTTCTTGCTCTCTGTCTGTCTTCCACCCTAATTTGCTTTATATATAAAATAAAAATGTCAACTGACTCAGAGACAAACTGTGATCGGCATTTCTCGCGTCTCTATAAAAGCTGCCTCGATTATTCATCAGGGCGCACTGCGTGCAGCAAGAGAAGTGGTGACATGTCACTCGTGTGTAAGCACCCAGCACATTCCCTTTGAAGTGAGCATCAAATCGAAGTCCCCATCAACCCTGGAGCTTACAGTCAGCCCTTAACTGTAAAAAACTACTTTTAAAAAGAAAGAGGGGGCGAGCACTGTATTGGCAAACATGAGGGAGGATTTTGAAGAGCCAAGGGGGTTAGGGTTGCTAGGCTAAAAGAAATGTAGGAAGTTTGTTGCCTTTCATTTTCTTGATTTTTGGCTGATTTCTTCTGACATTAGCTACAGCACTGAGTATTTTATCTTTCTTACTGACAGTTCAAAATTAAAATGAAAAAAGGACTCAGAAGGAACAGATGCTGTTACTATAGATGGCTAGAGTGGTACTTATTTTATCTCATTTCTGAGATATAATAATTCTTCTGTCAACTCAAACAGCTTCTTGTCTATTCCTCACCTTTAAAAAAATTAAGTCACCTATGGCAAAGTCATGGCACAGCCACACCTTGTCAAACTCAATGTTGCAAAAGCTCTCCATCAATCAGCCACCCAAATGTCACTGTGCAACCATCACGTGCCACAACTCAACCATGGCAGCAGAATGCTGTTATCTAGTCACTAAATTATATAGTATAGCACCTCTCCTTCTGGCACAGAGATAGCATAACCAGTTTTTAGCTATTGAGATTGATGCCAATAAATTTTTGGTCGTCTCCCTTCCAAGCTATTATTACGCTTCACACTGTAATCAAAGAGAACTTTGCAGTGATTAGTTATCAGGTAGTGGAAAAGTGTGGGTAGGTTTTTAGTGTCACAGCTTTGGGTGGAAGATTACATTACTCACATATGTATACAGCGCACAAAATGAGAATGGGAAGTGGTGGTGATTGTCAGTAGAGAAGGTGCAGAATCTGCTAAAAAGTTACAGAGTTTCCTTGGATATCTTTCCGTTTGAAAAACAGCAATGAATTCTTCAGTGTAGTTTCATTGCTCAAGAGTTTAAAAATCTCACTCATAGATATCAAATTGCTGCTTAATACAAAAGGTAATTTGGGAATAAGTTTAGAAATAAAGCACTGAATATGATTGTAGCTGTATGTGGGGTCAGATTCTTCCTTTCCTGAAGGTATTTGTAAAAATATTTCTCTATTTGGTAGGTTGCATAGACTTTAACGTGAGCATGTAGCCATGCAGTCATCTATCTCTGAAAGCTATTTATGAACCGTGATTTAGCATTTTCTGCTCATCACTCCCCCATTTGAAATACTTTTTTTTTTTTCTGTAGTCAGGAACTGGAAACAGTACTCTGTTACCACTGGCACACTGTGAATAGCAGATAATTGAAGTGAGCAGCTCGCGAGTGTTCTGGAGGCGGAAATGTGCTCAAATGAACTATTTGGTGGATGTTTCTGAAAAACAAATCCATTCACAGAAATATGGTTCAGTCCATGAGGAATAAAGAAGGGCCAAAATTCCATGGATTTTATTTTCAGTGAATTAAAAATCTAACCATAATCATTATTACTCAGTGATTTATACACAGTATGGATGATAAAAGGCTTTCTAAAAGTGATTTAGAAGTGCTGCCTTCTGCAGAGACTGTGTAACCTATGTTGGTCATAAGAAAGCATTGCTCTGAGCACCAACTCAGAGCAGTGTGCATCAGAACTTCATAGTAGTAAGGAAGCCTCTGGCTCCATCTGGATGTATATTACAAGAAAAAGGTTGAGCTATGAAATGGTAGTGCAGGTTCTTAAGTGTTCATCCATCCCTCAGAAGGCTGGAAAGGCTGAGGTTTGAAATTTGGTTATGATAAATGTACAAATGTGCACAAGCCTTAGGCAGTGTTTTCTTTCTGTTTTTACATTGAAAATGGAAACAGATCCAAAGCTCCTTGAATCTGAATTTGTTAGCAAGGACTCAGAAGATTGGAAGCTCATCCTTACAGAGATGAAGCAGTGTCACTCAAAAAAACTTGTCACCAAAATATGGTCCAGTGCTTTATAATTTCAGCAGTTCCATATATGTATAAAGGGTTATGTTTATAACCTAAAAGGAGCAGAAGTTATAGAGGTAGTTGCAAAAATTCTGTGCTTTGTAGGGGTTTAATGAAGAGCTATTTCCTATCTTGTAAAGCTTTCTAATCTGTTTTATTGAATTTTGAAATTAAATCTGTTATTTGCCCCAAATATGACACCTGTTCTACATGGTTAAATTCTATTTTTTTGTTGCAACTTTTGAAAGGCAACAAGTGACAATTAAAGCTCAAGTGACAATTAAAGCCTAACTTTTTGTGTGACTTCACCAAAGTTCATATCACACTTTGGATGTCTTTGTAACTTCGGCAATGGTAACATTGTGAGCTGGGAGCTGAAAGGGGCTGAGGTGGTATCATTTTTCAAAAGAAAATCTCTATTCTGGAAACTGACATTACTTTGATAATGGAGAAAATCCAACTAATCTCTTTGTTGAGAAGACTTATGAACTTAATGTAAAGCCTCACCAGTTTTCTCAGTGTGTTTTTTAATTTAGAAACTTAATCATGTTTCCATCGCTAACAAATTTGCGGAATCAAAAGGTATAACAGGGATCAGATCACGTCACTGAATGAATTATGTTCATGAATAACTCTAGTAAGAATAACCATATATTCTGGGAGATAAGTGGTTGTGGATAAAATCATAAAGAGTGTCTGTTTTCAAATTCTCTTTGGTACTGTGATTTGTGTCCAGTCTCTGTGATCTGAGAATGGGTATTTTCTGTCACCATCTACGATTTTACACATGCTGTAGCCTAATTCTTCTTTCCATTGTCCTATACAAATTCTAGTTAATTTAATGGGAGTGATAGAGGAATAATGGAGTAGGGGGAGATTTCCAACCTTGAGGGGGGGAAAGAAAAATGGAAAAAAAGGTATTACTTCGTGGAGCAGAGCTTGGCATTAATGCTTAAACAGATGGCTGTGATGATAGGACTGCAGGCACCAGCAAGTCAAGGTAGAGCGGACAGAGAATATTTGTTTTGTACATGTGCATGATAAGTGGGAGCAGTCACATCGCTTGTTCTTTTTTATAATGTGAGTCATGACAAAACTGCTTTAGCTTTCAGGAATTTTAAAGAGAATGAGGGGAGGAAAACACTTGGTATCTGCAATTTAATGCTTTTAACTGGAGAAAGAGTGGTAAGCTAATACTCAAGTGTTTCACTTGTGCAGGCACTAAAATACCCAGAGAGTAGTTAAATACTCCTCGGAGAAACCTCACAGCCACCTCATTCTCTCCTCGTCATGACAACATCACTTCCCACAGTTAAAAGAAAAGAAAAAAAAGAAAAAGGGAAAAAAACCACCCCACCCTGAGTTGCCAGTAGCGTGGCAAATGTGTGGATCATTTTTCAGTTCTGCTCTTCTCAATAGCTCTTCTGCTTGCCCTCTCTTCATCTGGCCCTCAGATGTTTAAGTCATTATCTATTAATTTTCTTTGTGTAGTCTTGCCTCAGGTATAATTTCTTTCAGGTCAAAGGAAATCCAGGGTGAGTTTCCAACAGTTACTATCCTACCAAAAAAGAGTCCCTACAATACAGCATAATGGCACTGGACATAGGTCTGGTCCTATTCTTCCAAAAGCCAGTGGCTGTCTCTACCTGAGCTGTAGGAGACCCTCTGCCCTGTCTCCACAGTCCAAGCCCATGAGCAGTGCTGCCTGCTAGAGCAGCTCTGTTTCTATCCTGTGGGAGCCCCCACACAGGCAGCTACACCCAGTCTCCCATAAACGAGTCAATTACAAGTTCATCATTACAAAAAACCCCAAACCAAAGCACAACAAAAAGCAAACCAACTAACCAACCAACCAACCAAAACCAAAACAGAAATAAGAAATGTGTTTGCTGTTTTGCTGAGAATATTAGGTTACAGAAATAAGAGATGGAAAAGCCTTGCTATATTCCATTTAGTCAGCTTGCTTAAGCACAAAGCAGAATTATTCCCCAGCAGTGTAACTTGCAGGGTTTTTCTGTTATGTATAAAGGTAGTATTTATTACATATTTATTACTGCAGAGCCACTGGGATTTTTATACTACTGTTGCAGCTAATGAAGTGGCACAGTTCCACCCTGAGGTCTGACCTAGGCAGCTTCTTAGGCTCTTGTCTGTTTTCTTTCCAGCAAATCATCACCGGCTAACTTTGTTTTCCTGAAGGGATTGCTCCTGGATTCAAAAGCACTTAAGGAAAGAGTTATAAAGATGAGAGAAGACAAAGGATGAAGAACAGGAAAATAGTTTTTATGCTGAAAAATATAGTTGAAAAAGGGATTTGGGAGAAATATTGGCAACAAATTATTCAGTTCATTGCTAACCAATTAGTAACTGTTGTGAGTATATCAAATTCCTTTAACTCATGGGGTGCTTGTTGGCTTGCAGGATTGAGTGTGTGGTACTGAGATTCATGAGTTTTAATTATCAGCAATTCCTAGACACATTTGACTGTGAGTCATGGCAAGCAGGGCACTTTTGGTCTTAAGTTCTGCCTCTGTGCCTGTGTGCTGAAAGAAATTCTCCCTGCCGTGCATAATGACGATGTTTCAATGACACAGCTTTAGGACATCCCAGGTAAAAACAGAGAAGCTGGGCCGCATGGCACCAATAAATTTATTCTGCTTTCTCAGATTTGTTCAAAGGATTTTGGTGTGTACTTAGAGACTTTGTGCTGGATCTTGGACTGTCTGTTTTTGCACCTCTGATTATATGCTGGGACAGGAGCTTTCAACCCCAACTGACATGACAATAGACTTAAATGTTCTATCATATTCTCTGGCTAATTTTACAGAGGTGAAGCTGTGGGTTTATGCCTGATATGTATCAAATTAGTACTGTTAGAATGTGTGTATGTCTGATATTAATGATTGTGCAATCGTGCCCTCTTGTCAGAGAACATGCAGGGACAGCCAGCAGGGTGTGATACTGGATAAGTTACAGGAGTCTTCTATCTAGGAGAATGGATTGAGGATTATACAGGTGCTCAGCTTGGTGGTGATTTTATCTGTTTTGTTTTGCCCTGTGTCTCTCCAATTCATTTTAGAGAGTTTTTCCTCTATTCCAAGCCACTATCATTAGTGTGCTCTCAGACATAGGAGCAGGCTATGTCCAGCTCCTGTAGCAAGGAGTTCAGTTCCTGCAGATTTTGGAGCCTGTCCTGTGGTCTCAGAGTGCTCTTATGCAGTATCCAGTATGGGAGAAAAAATGAGATATGTAGAGGATACCTCTGAGGAAAGCAGAGATGGAGAACTTCCTTTTTTACTGTAAGGAAGCATCAGGTATGTTTAGTATGTGAGCAGTTTGACTGAGCTCCGTGCAACTCTCTGTAAGTTGCAGGTAACTTTTTACACCACAGAAATCAGTTATTGACTTAGTAAATTGGGTTGTCATTAATTTTTGAGAGCCTATTTAGAAGAGTGTAGGTGTGGACCTGGACTCAGCAGACAGACATGAATTTGTTCTTTTTCTTTAAATCTAAAAACCCCTTTTGGTGTCTGAGTGTCAGGGGGTGCTGGAACATATGCTGTACTAGTGGTTCCTGTTGGACTCAGTTCAGAATAGAGGTAGTTGTCTTATGGAGTAAATATTGAGGAAAGAAGGAGGCCTCATTGTCATGTCCCCCTCATGTATCCCTGCAGCACAGTGATACACTGCCCTCCAATGATGCATAAGGATGAATTTACCCCATCCTTTATTAGGGAATTCGTCTGGAAATTTGAGATTCAAATCTCCTAAATGATTTTATTCTTTTTTAATAGTTTCGTGCTCTAGATTATAGCTGTAAAGAAGGGTTTGAAAGCATATGAAGGCATCAGAAGGCAGCTATTTCTGAGTTGAAACGTGACAATTTTTTAGATCCACAGGTTCTTTTACTCTGTCCACTGAAGTTCCGATTTTGTTCTCTCTCTCTGCTCTTTAAAGCTTTGTGAGTTTGCTCCCACTATTAACCTTTTTCTGAGCAGCATTTTCCTGTCTCTCTGCTGCCTCACATCAGACTGGTCTTCTGCTCACTCTTTTTAGGACTCATCTTTTTCCTTTGAATTGCACTTGTCTATTGCTACAGTATCTGAGCCAGGTCTCTTTTCAAGAATAGAGGGAACAGCTTTTTAAGTGTGAGAAACTCAGAAAACTGAGAATGACTTTTCCAGAGCTCACTTCCCTCCACTCTTAAACTGCCTGAGGTTTCATCTGTAGTTACACAGAGCAGGGAGAGATGGTTGGAGAACAAACTTTGAAGGCTGAGGGAAGCAGGGGCAGAGGAGAAGAGACTTCCTCCTTTCTGTACTTTCTCCCAGGATGGGAATGGTGTACCTCTGCATGAAAGAGCAGACCAAGAGGGAAAAAATGCCCAGGGAACTGCTGGATTTCCTCTGTCTCTTTTTATTTGGTCCTGCAATGCACAAAGCTTTGCTTGAGGCAGGCTCTTTGTCATGTTTTCTTGCTTTCTGAAAGTAAAAAAGGAGTAGTTTGAGTTTTGAATTTCATTCCAAATGTAACAGAAGAGCTTTTCAAGTCCAGTTTACCTACAGTTCTCAAGAGTTTGTCTTCCCTTCCACACTGTGCCCTCAGTCAGTGTGTATGAAGCATCTGGCACCCTAGAGGGAGGAAATGTATCCTGGAAAGGTAATTCTTAGTCTTGCATGAGTATAAAGCTGTTCCCTGAAATCCTGAATAGAGAATTGGCTATGGTCCCAGCTGGAGATGAGAGCATAGTAAATTCAGTTCGTGAAAAGCCCACTTACACAAGGGGGTAGCTTAGGTCACTTACAGTCTTTTCTTCTTTTTGCTGCTGTGATGCAATGGAAGCAGGAGCAAGTCATCAGAGGACCAGTGTCCTGGGATGAACTTGGTCTAGAATTGACCTCTTCTCCTTTTCTTTCTTTCCCTTCTCACTTCCTCCCATTTCCGTCTATTATTTAATTTTATAAACAAACGTCCCCCAGTGTGCACTGTGTAAATATTGTCACTGAATTACTGTCTGTTTGCTTAGCTCATTAGAGAAAGCCATGATAAGCTTTTTAATTACAAAATTACCTTCGCCAAATCAATTTCTTTCATTTAATGAACTGAAGAAAACTGCAAACGGGAGGGGTAACATTCTGTTTTCCCCTGAAGCATAAATTAACTACCTCCAACCCCCAATTTCCTACATAAAATCAAGGTAGCCAAGAAACAGATTTTCTAAGTTTTTAAAAAGTGTGACTTGAAGAGTGTCTTGAGTCTCTCTGTTTTCTGTCCTGTGTAGTTACTCCTTTTGGGGCATTCTTTTGTGCTTATCTCTTTTGTGTTTTATTCTGTGTATTTGTCTTCACCTTAAAGCACCAATCACAGAACTGAAAGCGAAGTGTGTGAAAACAAAACCATTCACAGAGCTTCTCTGGAAGGACAGCACCAGTAGAAGAAAGGTTCTTCAGCAATTCCAGAGGGAACTGTTTGGATGGAAAGAGATTGTTAGTGGCTTTACAGGGAGTTTGTATCAAAAGAATTGTGGTTGAGAAAGGAAGGAAGACAGACAAATCGATTGAATTGGTCAGTGGCCTGATGAATGTGTTTGCAGACCACAGTTTTGATGTAAGACCTTGAATTGAATAAAATATCAAAAATGGGATAGCCTGAATGATCCTAGGACATCCACGGGTAGACTAGGGCAGAAATAAGTGTATTTAGCATTAACATTTCTCAGTTGTGGACTCTATTTCAGTGCAAATATATCACTTTTGTCAATGGAGTGACAAAATGAGGGGGGTGTCTGCATTTTCACAACTGATTTGCAATCTAACAACTCAGGTGAATTGCTCAGAGAAGAGGATTTGTGCTAAAGTAGTGGTTAGGACGGTAACCTAGAGCAAGTAAGGCATGGAATAACTGCCCATTTTGTTTATTTACTTTTGAAGGTGGACCTCTTTAGTAAAATAGTGGAATAGACAGGTGTGTACAGTAATGTGTTAAACTGCTTGAGATACTTTTACCAAAGCTTATCTGTCAGAACTGTCTATTTACTTGATTCTTAGAACTGGGACTGGCAGTAAGGGAGAAGGTTTTCTGCATATTTGTATAAAATTCCTTAGTATTCTTGTTTTGGCATATTGTCAGAGTGGGTTGTGTTATCCTCAGGTTCTTCTTTGAGCTTAAAAACTATTGGATATTCCTGCTAATGTGGTCAAAAGTGAAGTAATTCACAAAGCTAACATTTAATTTGTCACCTGTACACATCAGTATCAATGCTCTACGGAACTCTTTAGGGACAAGCCATGCTTCTCATAGCTTGCTCATTGTTACCTTATTTTTCTGTGGGTTCTTTCAGTTCCACCACTGGGGCAGATTTTCTTAACAATTCTGTTGAGTGTGACCTTATTATTTCATTCCTTCTCAGTTCACCCAGTGTAGAGAGTTAGGAAATACTTTGCACCATGGCATCAAAAAGAACCAAACTCACAACAATATTTTTGGACCCTTAAAAGCAATCATTTGGCGTTCAGTTGAAAACTATAGCAATGAAAACTACAGCCAGAACTTTTTTAACCAGATCAACACTCCAGTTTCTTGCCACTTAGGTGATTGCTTAGTTAAGAGAGCATGATGGCAACCACAGGCCTTATGGAGAGAAGGAAAAGCTATGTGTTCAAAGCTTCTAGAAGGGTTCCCCTTACATAGAGAGGAACTCCTTTCAGCAGGCCACTGAAATCTTGCATGGACTTAGGGAACTGGCTGTGTTTGTTACTGTACATCATCTCTATCCTATGGCTGAGAAAGCTTCAGCAAGAATACCAGAAAAGAGAAGCCTGATTTTCTCCTGATCAGTATTGCATTGGACTTGTTCTTAAACATAATGAATCAAGTTTTGGAGCATTTGTCTGCTGCTTTTGTAATATAAAGTTGGTATTTATTTTCTGTATTTATTTATAATTAAATTCATTTGTCATAGTGCTAATTTCTCACTGCCTGAAAAATGACCATGGGAGTGCTGCTATAGAGGAGATGGGCAGGGATATGATTGTTCTCAGCTTCTTACTTCTAATTGCAAGGATAGCTCTTTGAAATTATAAGCAGGATAACAGCAATTAAAGCAGTTTCTTGCAGACTGAAAGGAAGCAGTTAGCCATTTCTACCTTCCACCCTCAAACTGCAAGCATAGCTTTTCTGCTGCTCTCAGTACAATCAGAATGTCTTTGCTAAGTGAATCCGTGTGCTGCAGATGAACAGGTGTCCCTTATGTCAGATTACAAAACATCCTAGATCTGCAAGGCCCCTGGTCTCCTGGGGAGTAATAATGAAAGAAAATCAAATCTTCTGTATTTAAGCAGTAATAAGAATCCTCAGTGAAGCAGAACCCCTTTCTGAGCCTCTCTCCTGCTGCCTGCTGTTTTGCATAATGATTGCACCGACGGAGCAAATGCACCCAGGACTTCTTAGTACAAGAGTCTGGCTACTTTGTGGTGGAGGCAGGGTGGATCCTTGATTTCAGCCCATGCTTTTCTATGCTCCCCAATAGCTGGCTGATGAGAGAGGTGAACAAGGAATTTGAGGGATTTTGTCCTCTGGAACTTGACTGAAGGCACCTCAGTTAAATGTGCTGTAGAGTTTTTAATAGCAAATAGTAGTTGTGAGAAGCATGTGAAGGTCAATGAACACCTATTACTATGTATTATTAATTTTTACAAACAGGATCCAAACCTGTGTTTGGTGTATGACAAATACCCTGAGGCAGACAAGTTAATGAGAAACAACTGAACCCATGCTTGTAGATCAACCTAAAATGTTCTTTCTCCAGTTAGTATAGTTTATAGAATATAGTATAATATATAGAATATATTCTACATAATTATAGAATTACTGAAAGGATCCTTCCAGAGTGACTGACCCTTTCTGACTCTGAGTAACTTTCTGGAGAAACATGTCCTCTGGAAAGAAGATTGCTGGCTTGGTGAGATTTTCTAGGGACCATTTTGCTTAAAAGATGGTTAAAGGCATAATACCATAAAGGTGAATAGCTTGTCAGAGCCTGCTGAACTTCAGCAGCAACCTCTCTTGATGATTTCTAGTCCAGATAAGGATGAACAATTAGGAGCTGGAGAAGCTGCATCCCAGCACTTAAAAGGAGAAAAATTGCAAGTAACCCAGTCATTTCATTGTGAAAAATCCCCCAAAGATTTTGAGTTGTGTGTCTTTGCAATGGACCAAGTTAATACATGATGTAAGAGGTTGTGTTGCCATTGAGTTCACAGGAGTTGCTACCCAGAAGAGAGCAGGGAGAGGGCATGCACTTGCTCTCCTCTCTCACATTCCCACTTGCCTTCCTGCACCTGCTTGTGTAACCATGCAGCTTCTCCTCCTATTATCCTGTCTGCTGATCCGTGCCTGATGGTGGTGTCAGGCCTCAACACCACCAGCTCTCTGATTGCTGCACTTCGTGCACTCTAACATGACAATTAAAAATGATTTACGAATGGTCCTTTCAGTTCCAAACAGAGAGCAGCAAGAGGCTGTGATGCTCACTGCGGTATCAGAGACATCCACCCACCTTGGCAGCTGCTGCCTTTGCAGTCACTGCTATCCCTGAGGTTTCACCTACGATACTGTTCTCCTAGGGCTGGAGGAAGGAGTAGAGCACAGTCAGCCTCCAGTAAAGTCAGCCTCCTTTCCAGTAAAGAGACACTTGGTAGGTGTATGGGGCTGTTATATGGATATACCTGGGTTTTTTTAGAAGACTATGCAGAAGGGAAAGTGCTGGCATGGGGACTGATTATTAATTGTCAATCAGGGATGACAAAACAGCATTTACTGTTTGTTATTGTCAGTCTTCCTCAGAGAGAAAGTTGGATTTGTGATTGATCCATAAGCATTTTGGAAGTAATTCATGCAATCTAATTCTGAGTAACTAAGCTTTAAGGCACTGTGTAGGCTCTGAAGGGAAATTAGATGTGTCACAGAGTTTTGGAGCACCAATGTCAGGCACTTATCCTGAATTATGTTCTGAAAAAGGGCTGCTAGGTCCTGCAAACACAGTATGAGTTCCTGCTCCTCTCATCTTTATTACCCTGAGTAGCTTTGTCTGCCTGGGACAGATCTGTGGATCTGTGTTTGGGCTTAAGACAGGTATGGCTGATGTTGACATTCCCAGACCTGATGATCTGACACTTTTATCAAATAGTTTTGTTTTCTTTTGGGTTTTTTTAGGGTCAATTATGTTTCCAGTCTGTGACAGGAACTCCTCAAAAAGTCCTGTCCATGTTTACAGTGAATTCAGTCCCTATCTCTGCAGCAACTGAGTTGCATTATGCAGGATATGCTCTGCAGGATAAGGTTTGCTCTGACCAGGAGGATTAATGACAGGAAGATTTTTTTCAATTGTTAAGAATTGTCAGTGAAGAAGAAGAAGTTGCTATGATATTTTGTCCACCAACAGTGGTCAAATCAATCCGTGGAAGTGAATACAAATGATTCGTCCTTTCCTATTTCTTTCTCCTGTTGCATATATGAGCTCAAGTGGTGTCAAAAATGTATGTAATTTCTTGATTTATTTCAATAGGAAAGAGCCTATCCATAATTTAGCATTCTATTGACAGTAAACTCTCTTCCCTTACAATTCAGTGTCAGGTACTAACCATCATCATCTTTCTCTGTATGCTGCTCTGACCACTGTCGTGCCTCTTTGTTTGCTGCTGGCTGGGCTGGGATTGATACAATGCTCTGGGAGCAACCCGGTGTCCTAAAGGGATAGCTAGCACTGCGTAGTGAGTGAGGGGGAACCACCTCATCAGTGTTGCTGATGTAAGTGTAATGCTGAAGAATCTTCCAATCTGTCTGATGCTGGCAAGGGACACAGTCGTGCTGTTCCTCAGAGGTGGGTACATGACAATCCAAAGTTAATTGCTGATACCACACAGTTCACGAGAATCTGTTAGTGTTTCCTTAGCTGATTGTGGTGCCTTCTGCTGTCAGTGACAGATTAGCTCTGTTGCAGAAAGGTTTTGCTGCTTTGAATACTGAAATGGAGGTCAGAATTGTTCTTAGTTCTACCTGGATGGATTATCAGTGGTCATCACTCCAAGGCTTGTTCACGTAGAGCTTGTTCGCATTTGTGAGCTGCAGGAAATTTAGTTCAGCTACATACTGCTCCCTGCTGCTCTGGAAAAAAATTGAAAGGAGTGGAAAATCATGTTCAAAAGATAAATAAAGGAAAATACCATAAAGATGGAAATGAGATTTACATATCACACTGGCAGGAAGAAGATATTATGTTCTTATGTTGTAGTGGCCACACACTGGCCTACTCAGAAAATACTTACTTTGGTAAGTATTTTGCACAGTGGAAGCAAGAAAGAAAACTGGAAAAAGGGATTTAGACTGTATTAAAACAGTAAACATAGATGAGTTACAAGTTTTTCAGATGTATGTATAGGTATAGGGTTAAACAGGGTCAAATTTTCAGTCAAATGGAGTAAAAGAATCTAGTGATCTTAGACTCCTCTGCTATAGATTCCAGCCCCAGAGGAGGCTTTTGTAAGTCTTGAAATACTAGAACAACACGACGTTCAGCATAGTTCATTGGTGGAGCTGATTGAGTGAACTTGTGGAATAATTGCTGCAGGTAATGAAAGGATGGAATGAGTTCTGAAGAGGGTGACAATGTTATTGAAGTGCCTAGGCCTGAACTATCTGAGGAGCTGAATGTCAGGACAGAAGTGTTTGAGAAAACAACGTGTACACTTGGGCACAGTTTGTGCAGTTCTGCTTGACGCTTTCAGTCATTCTGTGCTACAAACTCTGGAAATGTTTTATGTATTTAAGGAAAAATGATGGATAAAATAAACTGCAATGTTAATTTAAATGAGAGAAAATAATTTGCACCATATATTTCCTTTTCCTTACCCCATCATCACCACTAAGTCAGGATGGAGTATTTTTTTTCATGACATAAACTATCATATCCAATATGTCATAGTCTGATGTGTGACATACCTTGACATTACAGAGAATGACATTGTGGGTTAGGACCTGGAGCACAATTGTTAAGCTAATTAAAAAAATAAGTAAATAAAAAAATGAGGCAAATAATGGATATTGGACTTAAAATGCAATTTTCCTCACAATTTTAAAGTCTGGACATCTCCAAAGTTTTCATTATTCAGACATCCATGAGTCCCCCCTTTCAGAGCACTTGACAAGGATGAAAGATGCTGCTACTGCCTTAGGGAGCAGGCAAATAGGAATGGAAAGAAGTGATATAATGTACCCAAAACTGACCCACTTGTAGAATTAAGGCTATAACTCAGGTGAGTTGCAGCTTGTTTTTCAATCTCATTATAGAACTTTTTAAGGGTTATGGAACCTCAGATTGCTGCAAAAGGAAATGGAAATTAGGCAGTGGCTTTTAGGGTGGTGACTGAACAAAGGTAATATTTATGGTAATGGTTTTGCTAGCTAGAGGTCATATTAGGTGAAGTTAGGGTTCCAGAGTAGTTCTTCAAAAACACTGAGTTTTCTATATGGCAGCATTCATCCTTGGCTGTCTTCTGCAGGTAGAAGAGCCTCTACAATAGCTCTGTATTTGTAAACACAAGGCATGGCTTCATTTCAGTTCTCTTTTAGTGTAGGCACATAGATCCTGAGCAAGAGTTAAACTGCATTTCAGTGCATGTTGTTCAGATCAGAGGAGGTAATTAATTCAGAAAACGACATTCTCATTTTCCTGCTCCTCCCATTCCAGCAACATAAAAACAAGATCAGTCTATAGAGTTGAGGCGTTTGCAGCATTCACAAGTGAAAAGTTGTCAGACACTGAAACACAGGTAAATGCGTCTGAAATTACCCTTAATTACAGTGTTGTGTGTGTCTGTATAATACACATTCCCTCCCTACCACCCAACCTTTTTCCTACCTCCCCCAGCTCAGCTGTGCTTGCTAGCTCCTGAGGACCAAGGTATGCACACTGCAGTCAACAGAACCTTTTTCATCTGCTTAGGCTAAAGCAGGGTTTGTGGAGACTTTGTGATGAGGCTGTTCATCGTGGGCTACGCTGATCATGAAGGCAGTGAGAGACCCAGATTGTGCTTCAGGGCATGTCTGTGTCCAGCACAGCAGCCATCATACAGAATCTTCTTGTACAGCTGTCACGGCTGAATTTTGGTTTTCCACCAAGAGGATGGCACAGGCTTGCCATCTTGTTACTCCATAATACCCACTTCAATACCAGCAAACCTCTTGCAGTTGGAGGGGGAAGAGACAAAGCACTTGCCTCTAGCAAAGGACTTTGAGGAAAGATTTCTGCTAGCCAGCCTGATGATCTCAAAAACAGGCCATGTTATGAGTTTAGTAGCCTGACAGCAGAGTTTCAGGCATCTGACATCACCCCCTAGTTGTATCTCATCTCAATGACCTTTTCTTGTCCTAGGAATTATTTACTTTGGGGAAGAGCTATCCTGATCTGACTCACAGTAGGAGCAGGTAGTATTTAGAAGTGTGTACAGAAGAGATGACATATTTGCTGGGCAGCGTGTTACTTCAGGATGCTTTAAACATAAGCCTTACACGAATACTACACTGTGAATCAGCCTTGGCTTTGGAGCTTGTGTTCCAGTCCCAGGCATCTTTGAAAATATGTCTTCTTTTTTGGGGGAGATCATAGCAGCCTTGGATTTACTTCTGCATATTGAGAGTCACAAGATGGTGGGAAGAACCAGAGCTCAGGACAGGGAAGGCCTCTCTGCAGGTGTGACATATTCTGCTGAGGCATTAATAGGGCATCTTTTGCATGCCTGATACATAAAGCAAAGATAGTGAAACAACTTTCCTTTTTTATTCCCCCTAGTTTAATTAGTTCGTTCCAAATGACCCTTTTCCTTTCTGGTCCTTTGGATTCCTCCTGAACCCCACAGCCCATGGATAGCACTTCTGAATATGCATGAGTTGATAAGAGAATCTAATGTGTGAATCACACTTAAAACAGACCCACCCACTCACTCCCTGACATCAGCTTTTTCAGAACTGTGAAGTGAGAGCAATTTTAAAATTAGAAAGCATGTCATCAGGAACTTTTATCAGCCCTCAGAGAAAATAAATAGCCTCTCAAGATGTGAGAATGGATTTAACTAATGCAGTTGTTTATTTATTTTTGCAGTTTAAAAAAAAATGCTTTCATATTTCTTTAATATCGATGCTCCTCCTCAAAAAATGAACAGTAATTGTAATGACTCTCAGAAAATACTGTCATCTCTAGTTCTTCTTCCACATCTCCTGAGATCCTAGCATGCAGTTTCTGAGGGCTTACTTTTGCGTGTGGTATACATACAACTTATTTCTTTGGGAAGAACAAAGAGAAGAAATTCCTTTTTCTGATATGTGTTTTTCCTGAACATTTACAATTTAAAAGTAAGTAATGTCGTGTAATTTTTAGTGTGGGTGCATTTTTAAGAAGTGGAAAAAAATCAACCCAACTAGGAACATAAATTGCCAAGTTTTAACAGAATAAATAAACATAGAGGAAAAGAATCAAACATTTTATTTTGATGTTTGTTCTTTTTTAAAGTGTGTTCTGTGGGGTCTTGACTTTTTAATATATTTTCAAAAGAGACATATGTGCTAAAAAAACAGGACAGGAGGGTGATCTACAAAAGAAATTAGCTGAGCCTCACAGCCTTGTGTTCCGATGTCACAAGACTTCAAATAGCATTAGTTAGGGCTTAAAGAAAAGATCTCCAAAACTCCCCAAAGTTTTTTGCAGGAATTCCTAGGGATGACTTGGTAGATGGTCTTTTGCCCCTTACTGAAGTCTTACTGATTCTGCTGGTATACGGGAATAAAGCATAGGCCTATTTCATGAGTGTTGGTGTTTGTAAAGATCTACTGTCAGTTTTCACAATTGCAGATATGTTAAATCCAGGGTTCTGGTCTAGTTCCAATTTGAGGAGCTATTTTCTGCTTAGTTTCTGCAGCAGATTTGTATTGGCTGTGATCTCCTCCTCCATTTGCTGTGTTACATTTTCATGTTTGCTGAGCTTTTTTAAACAGCCACCACATTCTCCTTCTGTGTGTATTAAAAACTACTTCTGGAGTGGAACATGGCAGTGCAATATTATACATCACTTAAGAGGAGATGTGATAATGCTATAACAAATCAAAGCCACAAAAAGAAATTTAAGGTAGACAGAAACTAATTACTTAGTTGGAATTTTGCCAGGGTAGTGGGATTAAAAGGCTTATGCAGAAAGACTAGAAAGCACTTATGAATGAAGTGAAAGATGCCTTAGACACAAGAAATGGCAAACACCTGTGCCATCTAGTCCTTCCCCTGGCATTTGCTACAAGTTTGTTCTTTATGTCACAATCACTAGTGATACATCCAGTTTAATTATAAATGACTGTAGCAACACAAATTCCACCATCACTCTGCAGAGGCTGTTCCAGGGACTTTGTTGCCAAATAGAAATGCATCTTGACATTTCTCCTGTGTGTTCTTTTGTGTCTTTTTCTTCCTAATTGCACAACCTGGAATTGTTTCCTTCTCCTTCTTCCCTCTCTCCCCTTTTGCATTATGTGCCCTTCAAAAGGTCATAGACATTTATGGAAGCACGCAGTTTTCTGTGAGATTGCCTTTCCAAGCATCAGGCAGGTTTTGTCAAACAGCTCCTGCAATCACTTGTAGCCTTGTCTACAAGCAGTTTGAACTGTAACGTTGACTTAAAATCATTGTCTCCATTGGATGCTGGAGTCACCCAGAGCTGGAAGGACAGGAGGAGGGTTATGAAGCACAAGGAGGCCAGACATATTCACCCACTGGCCCAAGTTCCTTTTCAAGCAGATTTTATTCATGCCAGCTTAGATTGCCTGTTAGATCTCATTGGAAGAGGTAGGCTGTTTAAAAGAAAATATTTTTAAAGATTTGTTGGCATATCAGGATTTCTGGAGCTTTGCTATTAACTGTGAATGTTAGTGGCAAAGTATTCTCCCTGTGCTATGAGGAACTCAACTTTCCATTGTGTGGCTGCTGCATTACATTAAGTAGTGCAAATAATAAATAAGCAGCTGTAAATGTAGTGATTAGGGACTGGACCTCATTTAAACTCAGGAAGTGGGAGTGGTTTACAGTAAGGGCTTTAGTATTTGTCAGACTGCTGTTCCCTTTCCTCTCCACTCTCTCAGGCTGTAGTGTCCCTCTGTCCTGAGTATGCACATCACTCCTGTTCCCAGTGCTCACAAGCAATGTTAGTTTTGATTTATGCAAGGAGGCCATATTTGCAGATTTTCTTTTCACATTTTCTTCTAATACTTGAAAATATGCACAGGGGGTGTTTTGAATTCTTCAGCATGTCTTGATAAAAGTATCAAAAGCAACACAGGTTTTTCTCAGAGCTGAGGATGTTTTCCAGTATGGCAGGCATTTATCTTGCAGTGATCTGTTCAGGGTGGCCTCTGCATCTACAAGCCTTAAAAGTTCACATTATTTAATTACTTATGTATTCTAAGTTTATGTAATATATTCAGTGGATATTATTAATGCTTTGGGAGGAAAAGAGTGGCCATTTAACTTTTTTCCTCCCTCCAGTTATAGCAGAAATTAGACTTAATTAATAACTTGTCTTTAGAAAATGCATAAAAGGTTGCATTTACTAAAAAGAACACAGTAAACAAAAGTGGTTTTGATTGCTTCTCCTGAAACATTGTCTCAACCAGAACTTGGAAGTCAGAATAGATCAGTCTTTCCCTCAAAGAGCCAAAAACTAAACAGATTGCTGGGTTTGTCTGCTAGGGGTTTATATTAATTTTCAGAGTATGTGTGATCCAGTAGGACTAGTGAGGAGCAGAGGTAAAAAATAAGATGAAACACAAGTCCATAAGGGGAAAAGGAAATGAAAGCTTCCTAAGTGAGTGTCTGAAAAGTAGTTCTTCAGATACTGGGAAATGATGAGGCATCCCTAGGAAGCCTGGGGGAGTGTTACTAAAACTAGAACTTTATAGTGTCTTCAAGTTTTATTTTAGAACAATGCTATCAGACCTAACTCAAGCCCCAGGGAAATTTCTGACATTGCATTTGCTACAGGTATGTCCTTTATTATTGTTTAATTTTGCTTTTCAACCCTAGTATTAACATTTAGAACATTATAATCTAAAAGACTTTGTGTTTGTGTTCTACAGCTGGGACTGTCAATCAGTCTGTTGTTATCAGGTTTGTTCTGTAAAAGTTAGTCGACTGGGGCCCAATTATCCTATCTATTATGCAGTGTGAATTTGACAAATAAGGGTGCAAGTTACAGCTGATCATTCTGGAGCGAGTGTGAGTTTTAGGAAGATGGTATCATGTCATTTCAGAAGAGCCAGGGAGTTTGAAGGCCTATGAAAGGTTCAGGGCTATGTGATATGATACTGAGCTGGTCTTTAGTTAAGGTGCGGTGAGACCCTTATGCTTCATTATCTTTCTCTCAGATTTGGATTAAAATGGGAAGAGCTAAAGCTGCTTCAGGTAACTGTCCCTTGATCTGTTTTATGGGACTTGCCTTGATTGGTAATAAGGGAATGCAAAGCATATTGCTACAGTACTAATGCAGGATTCTTCCTGGACTTGGCAGGTGTGCTTGATGCACTTCTCCTTCATGTAACAGGTGATTGATATTGTAGCTAAAATAATGTTTGCCATGTAATTATAACAGATTTTTTTATTTTGGAAAACTGAATTTTCAGAAGCAACTGCATTGTGTCACTGTGTGTGGGAACAGGGAACTTTGTCTAAATGGACTGATACAGAAACTTGTTTTCACTTCTATATTGAATGCTTGAATGCAAGATGTACTTTTATAAATTAATATTACCACATGTGATAGCTCAGAGAAGCACACCTTTGAAAGTACACCAATCTAAAGCAAAGGTACATGCCTAGATTCAGCAGACAGAAACATTGATATTAAAGAAATGGTAGACCACAAAATAGGGTGATTCACATCTGCCTATGCTTGTCCGAGCCAGCAAAGAATTTTTTCTCTGTCTCTGATGTGTCTAATTTATTACAGATGATTATCTCATAAGGAATAAAGTGGGAAGACATTCCCACTGTGCACTCAGTATTAATATACTGAGCTTATCTGTTAGGTTGTACCATCAGCTGCCCTTGCCCTGTGCTATGAAACCCAAAAGTTGTTCATGTATACTTGCAAAACATCTTTTGAGTTTCTCATAGGGATATGAAAATCTACAAAGAAAATAAAAAAGATCCAGAAGAAGGCTGTTTGAGTACACGGAACACTTCCTTTCTGTTCCATTCTGAACGGGTACATGGACATTTTTCTTAGCTGTCTTCAGCCTCGCTAACACCACCTGATAACACCCAGATGTGTGCAGGGGTGTGAGATGCATTTTATCTCCCCATGTTTGGGTGAGTCTGTGGCTCATTAAAGAATTGTTGAAATCCCTGTTTTCAAATCTAGAGGAATTCAGTCCCCTTACTATTGCCTCACTTTTTCACGTGAGTCCAGAGTTTGCTGATACTTATTCTTAGAGAATTTTGAGGGAATAAAATACTTTAAATCTGAAGACAGTGAGTTCATGCCATCTCCCAACAGTGTTACCCACTTTGACCTGAAAACTCTGTAGTATTTCTTTTGGACAGTTCTCTGGAGAAGAACAATTGGTGCTGCATGGCCACATTTCTGGTGGTGCCAGTCTCGTATGCTGTATGTACACCTGTTACCTCGGTGTAACAGGTAGGTAGCTCACGCTGAAGTAAACATGCCTACATGGTTGATCTTTAGGGCCCCATACTTATAAAAAAGAGAGTCAAGCTTTTTTCTTCACCTTTTCCCCCTGTTTTTCCTGCACTGTTCTTTTCATTTCTTTCCCTCCACTTTTCTCTTTATACTCTTCTGTGTATCCTTTCTTATTTTCCATTTTCATTCACTAATAATGGGACCCAATTGCACTGCACAGCATGCAAACATTAGGTAACAGGACACAGAGTTCAAAGAAGAACATGAGATGACCAAAGTATCAGTGTTAACACTAAGCAGACTTTTTATTTCTCAGTTTATCCTTCTGCACCTGTCTCCACTCTGATATCACAGTTCGCTTTCTGCTATGCATTTGAGGACTAAGCTCCCCTACAAGATCTGTTTGTTCCCTGGGCTGTTGTGTTTTGTTCATGTACTCAGCTAGTCAAAAAACCTAATGATCCATAAACAAAAATCAGCTTTCTGCTTTGGACTGTAAGTGCTGGCTCTTTCCAGAGAACTTGGCATTACCAAAATTACTGTTGATTATACACAAAAAGCATTCTGTTGGTTGATGTGGTGTTTGGATAATAGTTTAATGATGTTGGCATAAACAATTAGTTAATATATTATTAGAAGGACTTAGCAGGTGCTCATGCGTGCTGGTGGGATTTTTCCAACTATTTGCTTTATAGGAAAAAAAAAAAAATAAAAGCTGCACATTTCATTGTTAACGGTGTTTTGGAGTTAGATCTCCCTTTTTCTCTCCTACTCTGTTTTTCTCACTTCCCTGTTTCTTTTTGCTGCTTTCTTTCTCCTTTGCAAGCATTCCCCCCTTTTTTTTTTTCTTTCCCTCAGACAGAAAATGATGTTTGCTGCTTATGGGGTATTGATTGTGTATTATCAGCCAGGCTCACACATCGACAATTACATGTAGTGCCAAGGTAGCCGTGACAATGAGGAGCGGTTGCCATGGCAGTGAAAGGGGCCCATTGCGCTACCGAGCGCCTGCTCCATAGCGATAATCGTGCTGCTCATTTCATTTTAATTGAAATATGAAATCATATTCTCTGGGAAGAAGCAAATGGACCTTTTCTCCTTTTTTCCTTAATTTTTTACCCGCCACCAAAAAAAAAATTACAAATATGAAAGATTTGCACATTTCTTACAGCAAAATATTAACTTCCTGACAGTCAACACTGAAAGGCCGGAATGAATACAGAGCTTTATGAAGGTAGTTTTTCAATCTTTCTCATTCTGCTCCTAATTAATTCCCAAATTTCATTTTTCACTAGCCTCATATTCTGTTTGCTCTGCAGTGTTCTTTTTTTTGGTACCGGCTGATCCAGATAGTCAGCTAGTTCCTTATAAAATTCACCGTTTTCTGTGAGCTCCAAACTCAGATTTGTTTTAGCAGAGAATAAAAGAATTTTTCCATTATACTTAATTTTTATCAAGTTTATTGCCTAGTATAAACAAAGGTTTCGACTGTGTAAATTGACACACCTCCATCAATGGAAATAAAAATACACTAACTCTTGTTTTCAGAGAAGTGAAAAATTAGTGAAGAGGTATAAGGTGATGTTTTTCTTGGGGAAAACAAAGAATTTGAATGCTTAAGAGTAGTAAGAGAAGGGAATACAGAAAAGTATATCCTCATGGCAGGAGGTGCAAATGGAAAAGTTTTCTCTGTTGCAATATTAAAATTGGGAGAATGACAATGGCAAAACTGAGAGAAAATTAGCCACTCATTTCTTGATGCTTGTGGGATGAGGTTAACCCCCTTGGAAGCTGAGACCTAAAGATGCCTGTTTGCTTGCCTCCAATTTTGGTTCTGCCCAGTTTATCTGGCTGTCCCGCAGTCTTTCAAGATGGCCAGAACTTCAAGTTTATATATTGAATTTGTCACTGTTACCACTTTTTGTTTCCTGTTTGGGACCATGGATTCAGGGACAACCCCATGTGGGCCAGTCTTGCCATCTAGTATTGGTAAAAGTTAGACATGTTGCACCTAAAAATTGAATTTTTATTTTTTAAGTTCTTTTGGTTCTTTTTGGAGTCTTTTGGGTTTCCAAAGTAGGAATGGACACAACAAATTGAGGGTTTTACAGTTACAGGCTAATGTCTTTCAGACATTAAGGAAATGTGTGCAAAACATGTCGCCCTGATTCTTTCAGGTTTTCTAGTGTACTTTCTAACTCGATGTTTGGTAGTTCTTAGTTCACTTTCTCATGAATCGATGCTATTATTAGAAGCTTGTTTATGCTAAGACAAGGTTGCTGGAAATTCCTTCTCTTGGGAGTGGAAAGTGACTGATTGACATTTGTCTTGACCAGTGTGATGGGAGAGNTTTCTTGTTATATCTTTGGTTAATTCCTTTTCTGCTATGTATCTGATTTTTGAATGAACCTGAAACAGAATTTTTTAATTTGAATCCTAAATTTCAGAAGATAAACTTTTTAAGGCTTCTCTTTCATCCAGGGTCTTCTGAGCTACACTCTAAAATTTAGAGAGTTTAGAATGAAAAAGTTTAACTGCCTACAGAGTTCTGTGTAACTGTTCTGAATGTTTTAATGTTGTGAAGGAGCTTGTCACTGGCTACTTCCTTTACAGAAAAGCATTTGGCCTTCTAACTCTTTAACAGTCAGTCTTTGCCACTGCTGAAATTGAAGCTGAGGCTCTGAATCTGCAGTGTAACCAAGCATTTTAATGCAAATCTGGCTAATGTGTGGTCAAGCTAAGAGTATCCCATCTCTTGCTTACCTCTGGTATTGCTTACCTCAGGCATTCCATGAGAAGAGCAGCAAGCTAGGGCTCAGTATGTGCTTCGTGATGTGGCTTTAGCATGTGAAATGACGTTGGGTGCATTTGCCATGTCTTTTCTTTAAGCACTGATAGACTAACTTTTACCCAGGCAGATTTTACCCAGGATTTTTTGCCATTTTTTTTTCTGTTTTGTTATGTGGATTTGGTTTTTTGTTTGTTTTTTTGTTTTTCTAATTGGATGTTGTTTATAAAGGCCACTTTTCTTTCATAAATGGTAGAGTTTTCAAGTAGCACATACTTTTTAATTTATGATCTGGGTCAAATAATAACACACCAAATAAAAAAGCCACCAAATAATGCAATGTATTTGTCCAGTTTAAACTCACATTGCTGGTGTTGAGCTATTAAGAAAAATATTAGTGGGTTAGCCTTGCAGTGAATGGAAATGTTTATGCTAGATCAGATACTCTGTTTGTTCTTTTCTAACTTTATGCCAGAATGGTCATTATCTGTTCTCCCTTAGCCAAATGAAAGGCTGTACCAGGAAATCAAGGCTGTACCAGGCTGTAATCAGGAAAACCAATATAAAATCTGAATTTAGTGCACTGTTCAATCAAAAGAAAAACAACTGTCTTTTTGCCACAGACCTGGATGACAACTTGCACTGGTGGGTGAACCCCAGATTGCCTGGGAAAGTTTTTCAAAAGGAAGTTATTACCTGCAGCCTGCAAAGACATGAAGGCTCTGTCAGGATGGGTGCTGGCTCAGGGGAAGTGAACCTGCTCTGGGTTCCTCTCACTATGGCAGTGTCTTACCTGCACAGATCTCTTCTCCAAATGCTGCCGAACCTCAGGCTGCTTAGTATTTGAGGTCTGGTGCACTTGCAGCTTGAAGTGTTATGCTTTGAGCTTGTCTGCTGCTGCCTGCTTTGGAAACATCTGTCTGAAAGTAAATCTATGGCCCTAGAGGTTTTTTGAAGCCATTACTGGTGGCAGGGCTAAGATTAAAGTAATTAAAAAACCCAACTGAAGCAAGTGGTTAGAGAGATGGATAAAGTGTGAGGTAATATTAAAGCAGGGACAGTGAAGGAGTTAGAGGTCCATTTGTGCCAGGAGTTTTAACAACCTGCACTCTACAAATACTCTGTTGCCCAACATTTCCCGCCTCCCCCTTGCAACTTCCCTGAATCCTCACAGACCAGCAGAGTTCTTAATTAAGTGTCAAAGAATTGATTAGCTGGAGCTCTTGCAAGGCAATTCCATTGATGAAACCATTTTGTCAGGCCGACTGATATAATTAGACCAAACAAGATGTGAAATCTTCAGTGTTTTGGGCTACAGCCCAGTAATTATTTAATTTGTAATAAAAAGGAGCTGGGGAGGGAGATGGAACAGCAGCAGAAATTTAAAAAAAAAAAAAAAAGATAAAAAAGTTTACAAAATGTTTTCCTTTCCCTGTCTTCCTGCCATTCTTTCCTCTCACGGGAACTTGAGCATTTGCAGAAAGCTGCTTAGTGTCTGTGCAGAGGAAGCCTTGGTGAGCTGTCAGCACTTGTCCATTCCTCTGGAGACGTAATATCGCCTTCCTTGCAACTCATCAAGCTGCCAGGCCTGATTTATACAGAGCTAAACATACCAGTGCTGTTGGGTTGATCATCATTACTGAGATTGCACTGTTCATTTTCCAAGCTGCTGCTAGTGTGTCTGAAGGAGTTAGGACAAAATCATATTTTTAACAATAATTAGCACTTATATGGCAGTTTTCTGTGGATCTTTGTGTTTTATGGAAGAAAGCCAATACATGCCCATTATATAGATGGAGAAATTGAACATCATAGTATTAGTGTGATGGACATTCTGCTGGAGAGGAGAGGCATGGCTGGGAATAAGACCACGTCTCCTAACAGCCAGCCCAGGCCCCACGCTACCAGACTGTGTTTGCTATTCGTTTGAACAGCAGCAGAGTTTTCTCTTCCTTCCCACCCTTTGGTGAGATAGTGGCTGAGCTACCATTAGCAGAGCATGGTAAAGGACTGCTGCCTTGTATTTCCAGGTTTTCCACACTTTTCCACGGTACTCACTCTTTGAATACCCCTTTTTGCCACAGCACACTTCCTTGTACTGTGCATTTGATACTGGGTCCCACAGGCTTTCATCCATTAAAATTGAGTGAGGGATGTTACACAACTAAGAAATAAAGGTATTTGAAGTTTTCTCTTCTAAATTCTGGAAAGCAGCAGGCTGCAAACTCTCCCAAGGACTTTCACTACTAAAGGTGACCACACAGCAAATCCACAAGAATTCTGAGAGACAGAAGTTCTCCATCTCTGTCTTCTATTTGATCCAATTTGTGTTGGAACAGAATAGAAGAAGAATCTAGCTATTTTAGATGGATTTTAAAAGTGTTCTTCTTGGTGAGGGTTTTTTCATGTGTTTGTTTAGGTGTTTTATTTCATTGAAAGAATGGGCGATAAACTCCCCTTTAATAGAAGGAAAATACTCCCACCTGTTACAGGTTGGCAAGAGAAACTGGGAAAAGAAAGTAAATATACAGGAAAATCTGGTTATCAAGTGAAAATCACATTCCAAAGATGTTTCACGCCTTGCAGTGCAAGCTTTTCTTCCTGAGCTGTGATTACTGGATGATGGCACTAGCCCTACTCCATCCCCTACACACCTTCCTCATGCTGTTATGGAACAAATATACCCTGCCTTCCTCCTCTTCCTCTTACCACCTCTGTCTTGTATTCATCTTTATTTGAGGGGGAGGTACACATTTGTGTAGGGGAAACAGATGAGGCTGACAGAATCAAAGACTGAACAGAAGAATCAGCTGAGTTACAGATGATACTAAGATAGAACAAATCCCCATGTGATTTCTGAGTGTGATGTACCACTCTCCTAGAGGCAAGGGTCTGCCACATTCCCATCCCCCCATATTCCAGAGGGAAGGAAATATTATGTTGTCTAAATAGCACCTGAAGCAAAGATAGAAGGTGAAAGATGTATTTATATAGAAGGCAGCCACAATAAGGCCAGAACAAAAATATTGAGCTAAGGTAAGGTGATGGGTAGGTCAAGCTGCAGGGAGAGCAATGCATCTGCCCTTCTGAGTTGTTCCATAGAGCAATGTCTGTGCTGATTATTAGAGGCAGAGAGCAGAGCCCCTGTGGAAATGCAGAGCTGGTCTCTATCATAGTGAAATCTAAATTCTGGCAGTCACCAGGTGCTGAGGAATTTCCTTGGAGACCCCAGGTGTGGAAACACATGATAAGCTGCTAGGATGCAGTCATAAGAGCAGAAGTCTAAAAAGTGTGAGGAGGCAGTTTGTCATCCTTTAGAGGAGAGTGCTTTTCACTGAGCTGTGACCACAAGCATAGTAATCTGGAGATACATTTCTGTGGAATATATATGGGTTGTGGCTATGCAATTTATCAGGATGCAAGACCCACCCTGTCAAGGCTGTAATTAGTTTCTGGAAATTGTTGAGTAGAGATTATATGCCTCTGTGTGTGTTTGTATACAACTATTAATAAATACACATGAACACATAGAGGGTATAGCCAACACCCACTGAGTAGTTCTGAGGGGGCTGGATCTGAGGGACATGTTTTTTTTCTGTGGATCCCTTTTAGTGTTTATATACTGGGACAATCCATCTGCCCACAGGTGCTAGTCTTACAAAGTCACACCATCAGTTTATCACGAGGCCCCAGTGTATCCTGTGTAGTTGCATATTCACCTGGTATCACCATGTGATGTCCAGCAGAAATACTTCCATGCTGTGTGATACAGCATTAGGACAAAAGTGGAGAGGATTTTGCACAAACCCTAAAAAAGACAAGTTCAAGCCTTTATAGGACAATCCCCAAAGATGAAAAATTAGAACCTTTTTGCTCTTTGTATTTATAGCACTCTGAACTACTCCTTAAACATGAGCAATAACATAAAAGTTACTCTCCTTCTTGTTCCCTTTCTCATTCTCTGCTTTCTGCCTTTCCTGTCACTACCACTTATCTGCTGGAATGGTGAAATTTGTCTGTTAATTAAAGAGCTAAGGGCAGTGTTGAGCATGACTGTCTGCAGCCACTGCCACAGTGTTAGCTCTGCTGCTTTAGTTCCATAGCCCATGCACACTTCGTGCAGTGTGTCAAGAGATGTTTGTTTCTTTCTGTTTAGGCAAGTGAAGTGTATAGATCAAATGTTCAAAGCCATTAAAAGTACGTTAAATCAGAGACACTACTGATGTAAGGGTATTAATGAGGGACAACCCATGGTGTTTGGCAGTATTGATTCGAGTGTTAGGTGGCTGTTGAAAACATTAAGCATCTGATCCATACTTTTTACCAGTGTAAGCAGAGTGGGAATAAACATCTGAGCACACATTAAATGACAAGACTTTGATGTTACTTTCATGGGTATTGAATGTAGGGGATTCATTTCTCTTTCAGTCTGTGTTCCCTGGAGTTTGTCAACCCAGTGCAAAGAGCACTGAGAGTTTATACCTGCTCAATGATCCTTGCTCAGCATGGAAAAGTCATAGGGCAGGATGGTTTGAAGACATTGTTCTGTTTAAGACCCAGGATTAGGAATAAGTTCACCATATAATTTCTGCAGATTTTCTTTGCCTTCTTCTGCTGGTTAAACACTATGATCTCTGTAATCATAGTTTATTTTTAAAGTGGAAAGTCTTGTACCTTATCTAGTATTTCTGTTTCATTTTGGGGCAATTGAAACAACATAGTGTTTTTGGTTTCTTAGGCAGTTTTCACTTCCTGCTTTGAATTGTGACTGTATTATCAGCTGCGAAGATGAAAGAATAATAGGGGAGAGCTGAAATTGTTTTCTAACATTTGAAACGTTAGAAATTGGTTTGAGCATTGGGGCAAAAGGTAGGAAGGTCTTCCCTTGTCTGATAAACTGTGCATTTGTATATGACTTGCTCTAACAGCTTGAATCAGAATCTCTCAGCTGTGTCATAGCTCCTCTCCATTGATGGAGGTTCTCTATTAGTTCAAGCACAAAGATAAAGATGTGTCATACAGTGTGTTGAATTTGCACATAATAAAATATACAGTTTCTGCCTCAGTAATCTAGTGATCTAAATCTCATTCCTGCTATTGCTCTGAAGCTGTGAGATGGACAGAGGGTATAGGAGAGCACCAACCTGGTGATGGCACACCTGTTGTATTTTTCTGCCTCAGACCCTTTGTCCAGACCTGTACAGAAGTCAGAAGCTGTCACTGTGTAGCCTAGACAGCAGTGGGATTCCTGTGGGTGTAATATGTTCAAGCTGTGAGTTGGTGTGTCAATCATAATGACTGACAGCTTCAGATGACTGAGAGAAAGTGTTGTCAGGCTTCATTGTCAGGCCAGGAAGAAGGATTGTAGCTATAACTTGGAGGCTTACCTGGGAAGAACAAATTATGGGTACCTGCAAGGAGGGGTGAAGGGGAAAGCTACTCAGGCATTTGCCAGGTACATTTCTTTTTCTTTGCTTGAGAGCAGATTTGGGTGCTTTCAGAACGGATGTGATGGCAGGGGGCAGATCTGTGGAGCTTAAAGGAGGCATCAGCTGCAGTGAAGGATGCTGAGAGCCAGTGAACATGAAAAACGGATGCAAAATAGAACAGTCTTTCAAGCTGGCTTTCATTATGTGGGATCAATGAACAAAGTGTGTCAGGGAAAAGACAGGCCCTAGTACTAGTACATATTTTCTGCACCTTGAGCTGCAATTTAGAACCAGGTTTAGGGGAAATTAAACCATTTTTAAAAAGGCTCAAATCTGTACAGTTTTCCTTCTCTGGAATTTGAACCACTTGCTTAGTGAGAAACCCTAATAAAACAGGTATTTCATGTTTGCATGAAGACATTTAAAAGATTTTAAAGAAAGTTTACCTTCACCTTCACAGAAAGTGACTCATTTTTCCTGAGTAAGCATGCATGTTTTGAGGGTGACATTGTTTGTATTTTGAAGAGATGGGACCATTTTTAACAAGATAATCAGGGCAGGGGGGAGCAGGGAGATGAAAGTGGTGCCATTTTTAGGAGTTTAGGTTTTGTGCATTTTCCGTACCTCCTGCAGATGAATAAAGTGACCTTGAGCAGTGACTGGCCTTTCTGTGCTGCACAGCTGAGCATGGTGCAGGGTGCATTGGCCCAGTTCCACGAGTTGTGTCTCTGTAATGAGTGGAACTGATCCGTGCAGAGATATGTGCTGCTCTCCTCCTAGCAGGGTGGTGTTATCCATGTACAGCTCTTGGTCTCTGCCTCTTAGCAGAGGTGCAGTGCTTTCCAGATGTGCTGCTTCTGACACTAATGCTCGCCTCGTTGAACTGATGGTTCTCAGAAAACTTGTATTTGTTCTGCAAGTATATAGCAATAAGATCCACTGTCCTCTGGCTTTCACTGTCACTGACAAGCCTGGTAATTAATCAAGACTGTGCTGTGGTTGACTCTTTCTTATTTTTGTTTCCCCCTTTCTGAAGTGAGTAATGAAGAATGATGTCTTTACTTCTTCACCTCCACATCTCCTCACCTACTGAACACTTGAACTAGTCCCATTGACAAGCAGCCTGCACCAGGGAAAATGTGCTACAGATGAAAAATGTGGCTTTTGGGTTTGGCAAGCATGAGGTTGGCTTTGTGACACTTCTCCATTTGCCACCATCAATCTTTCTCTGTCAAAGTCCTTTCTGTCCAGTCATTGTTGCTGCCTGTTTCACATTACATATCAAGTCCTGCCTTTGCTGGCTGGAGACTGTACTTTCTCAGCACACTTCTAACCAGTGGGGAAAAATGCCGTACTGAGGTCTAAAGAAGCTATTAAGAAGGAAGACAGAGAAGAGAATCTCTCTGAATTTCATATGCTTCTCCAGTCCCAGCTCTCATATTTCTTTCTCTGCACAATAAAGTTAAAAGAATCTTAAAGTTTAAAATCAAATCAATGTCTAAGTCCTGATGTAGAAACCAAGAGGTGTTTATCTTTCTTTCTTCTTTCACACAAAAATGTGAGATTTGAAAAGGTAGGAAGTTGTCACTGTAATAACAACATCTGTTAATAATTCAGTTTCTACCCACATATCAAGAGTTCAGATAATTTCAAGTCATCTGAGAATTAATCCTCAGAATCCCTCTGACGTAGATACCGGCATCATCATCCTCATATTTGAAAGGAAGTGGAAACGAGGCACTGAAATGGGAAGAGATTTTAAGTTTCAGAAATGTTTAGTGGCTAGGGAGTGGGAAATGAGGCCTGCCAAAACTACAGAGATATTTTGTAGGAAACAGTTAATTGAAGCATACTGAAGTACATTGTGTAATTGATTCCTAGTGCTTTCATGATGTAAGAATGGGTTTCCATTAAAGAAGCAGAGCTAATCTTTTCATGAAGATCCTTGGGTTTAAGTTCATTTATTAAAGTACCTGTAGTGTTGGGACAATTTTGAAGAGCAGATTGTGATTTGATGTACAATGAAAAGTACTTTACTGACAGAGTTTGCATCCAGGCAGCCAGGAGGGCCAACCCTGTCCTGGGGTGCATCAGGCACAGCATCACCAGCCAGGCAAGGGAGGGGATTGTCCTGCTCTGCTCTGAGCTGGGGCAGCCTCACCTCGAGTGCTGGGGGCAGTTCTGGGTACCACAGTATAAAATAGACATTAAGCCATTAAAGACCATCCAAAGGAGAGCCACAAGGGTGGTGAAGGGCATTTAGGGGAAGCCATATGAGGAGTGGCTGAGGTCACTTGATCTGTTCAGCCTGGAGAAGAGAAGACTGAGGGGAGACCTCACTGCAGTTACAGCCTCCTCACGAGGGGAAGAGGAAGGGCAGACACAAATCTCTTCTCTGGGGTAACCAACGGCAAGACCTGAGGGAATGGCCTGAAGCTGTGTCAGAAGAGGTTTAGGTTGGGGATAAGGAAAAGGTTTTTCACCCAGAGGGTGGTTGGGCACTGTTACAGGCTCCCCGGGGACAGTTACAGCACCAAACCTGACGGAGTTCCAGAAGCATTTGGGCAATGCTCTTGGGCACATGGTGTGAGTCTTGGGGCGGTGCTGTCCAGGGCTGGGAGTTTGACTCAATGATCCTTGCAAGTTCCTCCCAGCTTATCTTATTCTATGATTCTGTGATAGTTTGGTAGACTAAAATGAGTTTAATTGTTCTCTAGTAACCTGAATTGTTCACGGCTGTCTAATTAATAGGATAACTTCATGAAATCAGAGAGCCAGTAGTTTCTCAACAGTGCTATGTAATTCAGTATATTAGGAGGTTCCAAACAAGGTGCTGCATATGTTGAAAATAATATGTCTAATTCTCTGTGCACCTAAAAATCCTAAAGAGGAGATCCAGTTGCTGTCTAATATTTCCCCAGCAGTACCGGTTTTCCAAGTATTTGTTTTAATGATGAGTACATAAGGCAAAACTTGACATAGATAAATGGGTATAAATAATTGTGGCCATAGCCTTTGGCTGTTGCTGTCAAAGAACTAGACTTTTCTCTTTCAGTTTAAACTCTGGTGAAAAGGAAGTGTCACAAAGTGTGGCTATTTCTGACCCATAATGACATAAGAGAGGAATAAAAGAAATCTCAAAACAACAAGTAACAATGAGTATGAAAGCATCGATGTAGATAACTCACTCTAAAAATGTGAATCTCTTCTGATTACAAGCATAATCTACATATTCAAACTCATTGGAATTTATTGAGCGCTATTTTCTCATAATTTATCTTGCTTTATTTTCCAGTGCCCAGCTAATTCTTCTTGTTTTGCTGTTTTCTTCTGTGTAGAAAAAGCCTTTTAACTCTCAGTGTTTTCATCCATTGAACATATTTACACTTGCACACAAAGCATCAAGAATTCTATAGACATATTTGTATTACATGATTAGAGTGCTCAGTGATTCCACCACTGGAAATGGAAACATACTCCAGTAAATCCACACATGATGCAAGGATTATGATGTTGCTTCTGCTACATTTGGCATGCTCAGATTTTTATGAGCGTTTTTTATTAAGCTGAAAAGACAGGAGCCGTGATAAGTCTTCATACAGATTAGAAGTGTTCCACCTTCTTTCTTTGTAAATCTGACTCCTGAACACTCACCAATCTTTATCTATGACTGCCTGTTCTTTACCAATTATGAATCTCATTAACTGTTTCCCATATATTTAGAATATATTTGACAATATGTAAACTAGACATATAACATTCAGAAACTGGCTTTTTTCCTCTGTTCTAGTTCTTCGAACATATGGCCTCATACAGTAAATACACCCTACCATGTGTCAGAACATACAGTGTATGAGTGTGTGTATATATATACACAGACACATTGAGGGACAATCTGTCATTTTATTCTTTCACTAAAAGCATTCTTTGCCTTGTACATCTCCTAAGGGAGACAAACAGTTGTATGTGGATTTAAATGAACAGACTAAATATGTACAATTTGACTAATTTGTGACTAAGTAGGGATGAGATGATTATTTGAAATGAAAGAGAGAGAAGTGTTGCTTACAGTGAACCATAGAAAAGAAGGTACAGCAAGGGAGAAGAGACATCCTATGAATTCAGTTTTCACCTGAATATGGCAGAGGTAAAATCTCATGGCAGTGAGATACACCTTGTTTCAGTGGTGGTGTTTTAACTTGCTGACTTGGATAAAACTGCTGGATAATTCTTGTTCACTGGTACAGAGTGCTATAACTCCCGTGTGTTGCAGGGATTCCCTGCTATCCTAGGCCTTGGTACAGAGTAATGTGCTTGCTGGTTGTGAGTTGAAGTTATAGAGATTGTGTTTAGCTGTTGTGGAAGCCAAATGCCATTGTGCCTTTCTTCACGTTGCCACCAGTACAGACAAGTGACCTGGATGGATGGCTGGCATCAACAGCTGTTCAGGAAGTGGCTTTGACCATGTGTGTTGTGAGGTGACAGCAGTTGAGTGCTGGCATCAGACCACATAATCTGACAGCTCTTCACAGTTGTTGGGAGACAGCTTCTGAACATATTCACTGAGAGGTGTTGAGAGTGCCTGGGAAGTGCCTCCTGACAATATTTGCTGTAGGCATTGACATCAGTCAGGACCCAGCAATTGTTTCAAGGACCATTTTCTGATGAATTATAAAACATGAGTTGCTATGGACTCAGGTTGATAAAACCAGACTGAAAACAAAAAACAGTCTGTCCTTCCTTGGTTCCATGAGTTGACGAGCAAGGCTCTGCAACAGTTACACAGATAGAGAATGCACTGAAGGGAGGATCAGCAATGTTGCTTCCTTCATTAGAAGTTGAAATGAGGGAGGTGAACAGATGTTTGCAGCCAGCCAGATCTACTCATCCCTCTTTCTGTGTGTACCGCAATGACAATAATACTCTGTCTCTGAATGGTAGAATTGTACAGAATCCTACATTTTCTAGTCTCTGCTAAACTGGAGTGTATGAATAAGGCAGCCTGGAGTCTGTGTCAGCTGACATGTTATTACAGGAAAGAGTTTCACCTTCTGAGTAGTTTCTCCTGAGACTCCTCTTAGGGATGTTTAGTCTTTCTTTTGTCATAATTTTCCCCATGAATTCCCTCTGTTTGCTGATTTGCTATGTTTAGGGAAGGAGGTATTATTATTTATCTGCTACGACTCATGAGTTTCTGTGGCCTACAGCAGTAAGCTGGAGATCACTAATCTGCCTCTAGCTCTTTAGTTTCCTCTGTATTTTCAGCAAAAGAATCTGGAGATGTAGTTTTTACTGCAGCCTTGTTTTTTACACTCTCCGTGGCTGTTTTCCAGCTTGACAGCCTCGTGTGAATGTGAGTCATTGTGCTCTAGAAGATGCTACACATTGTTCTCAATCTAATTTTATCTTTGGTCCTTATGTAATAAAGTGACTGGTACCTTCTACATGGACCCCTGCCAACAGTGTTTGCTCCAAAATTCTTTACATTGCAATGTGAACTTCATTGTTGAGGAATGGATTCCTCTGTGGCGTGCATCAAGCTGAACAACTTAGGGTTTTAAAGCTCACTGCTATGGCTGGTGGAGCTCTCTCTGCTTCTCTTAACTTTTGACAACTTTTTCTCTATTCATATTGCAGCTGCCTTATGCTAAACATATTGCAGACAGATGTGGTTGCTTTCTCAATGAGGTACTATTCTAAAGTCAAGTTGAGAGATGACAAGCAGATATGATCAACCGACAGGGACAACACAGATCAAGGTGATAGTTCCAACCAAGGTAAATGGCTGTGGCCACAGCACACTAACCTTGCTGAAACTGAGACAGTAATGAACACTCAGTCTGTGGTAACTTGCGACTTAAGCAAGTATCTCAAAAAATCCTGACATTAAATAGAGAAATGCAAGAAAATAAGAAAGAAATCTTTCACTTTGACTGCTTGGAAACTAATGATGAAGGCAGTATCCATGTTGAACCGAAGGTGACTGATGTGTTTGACATAAACAGCTCTGAGCATTCAGTCAGTGTGGCCAGAGCAATGTGTTTGCTAAGGCCCCACCTGTCCAGTACAACTGCTGGTGTATGTTTATGAGAAGATACAGAAGTCCAATGTGCTTTTCTAGATATCTAGATGAAGCCTCCTCTATTAATGGGAAGCAGTTCTGAGTGCAAATTCTGCAATAATGTTGCATCTTCAATTGATTCACATGCCACAGTGCAAGTTAGTAGTATTGCCTTTATTTCTAATGTAACATAATTATATATTGTTATATGCTACAATATTGTATGCTATTATTTATTGTCTATATGTTATTGCATAATGTATTATTATTATTATTACAGATTCCTTTATAATGTAAACACTGAAAGATGATAAGAAAAACCATTTGGTAGTCACTGAAGTTGGCAGGGAGGAACTGGTTTTCTTCAGCAGGAGATGCCAATGCTGCATTGTCAGGCTACAGATTTTTCTTGGTCGAATTTGTAGAATAGAAACACTTGAAGATAAAAATATGCATGTCTTTGTAAAACAGAGGGAAGAGAGGTTATTTAATTTCAGCATATTAACTGCTCTAAATTTGCTTCTGTTTGTATTTACAAGAATTCTTTCTATCAAATGAGATACAGTAAAAAAAAAATTGTGAGATGGTATCAGGAGATGCCAGTGGGATACAATGAACAAATGTCATTGCAGCATCGCTTGCAATTTGGGCTCTTTTACTAGGTGCTCCTGAAGCTTATTGCCTAGACTCTCTTTTCCATGAAGATTATTAATCTATATCAATGCTGTATAGGAGAAAAGTGATCCATAAATTATTATCCTTAGAAACATCTTATTATGAACATTTCCAGCGTTATATCCCAGTGCTACGCTCCTTATTTTTAAGAAGGACTTAGGATTTGTTTATTTGGGTTATATTGATTGATAGTAATTATAACACCCTGGTCATGTACAGCACTTCTTGTATGAAGAACTCATTTTGTCCCTTTTATAAACGATGAAAGGGATGTAGAGAAGACCTATAAATGGATTGCAGAAGATGAACTTGCAAAGATGTGGCAAGTTCAGGAAAAAAAATCAGAAGTCCATTTGTCTTTCTGGCCCCATGGTCATAGTGTGTCCATTGTGTACAACATTGTGTATTGCTTTTTCTAGTCTATTTTCTCTGGACTTCCATTGTTATTATTTTAATCTCTGTAAGTTTTATAGCAAATCTGAAAGAAAAGAAGTAGGACTGGACATAATTTCTGTGTTATTTGAACATAGCGCCTCTCACCTCAGCATCTTCACCTCTCCCCACCTCTGTTGCCTCCACTGATGCCTCTATTAATGTAAAACTGCTCTGAAATTTGACTTCTGCTTACTTTGAAGTGAGTATAATTCTCCCATCAATCCTGGTGGGGGAAGTTGATGCTGTTAGTGAGAAAAGTAAGCAAACTCCCCCCCAACAAGATGCACAATGACATTTTGGGGTTGAGCTGGAGTCCCCAAAAATAAGCCTTTCTTATGTTTTGCTTGTTGGAACTGACTGACCTTACTAATTGCCTAGAGGACAAACTGTGCTGCATGACTTTTGCTTTTCCTTTGCTGGCTTTTTTTTTCAGATGCATAGAGAGGTCATTTAGCTCCTCCTTTGTCTTTAGAAGGGAGACACTACTGCTGATACTGAGGTGCTGGACAAAGAATTCATCAGGTTAGGGGCATGTGCCATGTAATTACCGATTTTCCCAAGTGTCATAAGCAGAGAGCATAGATGAGGCTGGAGAGGATGAAACCAAAAGAACAGCATGTGGAAGTTTGACCTGGTTTTATTAGGAGGTAGAGTCTTCTTTCTGCCCTGGAGAATGGCATCATCTGGAGATGGTGCCTTTTTCTGCCCTGTCTTGCACGTGGGATTTCTTGGTTGTGCTGGCATAGCAGCGCTGGAGCTGCTCTTGGCATAGTCTGGCGTCAGGAAGGAAGCCCTTCTCTTGGCTCTGTGGTTCTGGGTTTGTGAAGCTGGAAGGCTCAATCAGAGTGTCCTTCATTTGCCCTTTTGCAGAGACAATGCCTCTCACCTTCACTGGGGAAAGTTACTCCCACTCATCTCTCCCATTAGCACTGTTCTCTTTAAGCTTTTGCAATGTGATTTCCCTGTTCACTTTGTATCCTAAAAGTGGCTCCTGCTACCATCCCTATCTATAGTTACCTATGAAAATGTGGTGTCGTTTAAATTACTTTTATACTGGTACACAGAATTCTAGATCGTTGAAGAGAAAAGAAGGTTCTTCAGATGCCACATAGGAGGAAACTACTCAGGGATTTGGCTAGAGGAAAGTTCAGTGGACTTTATAATTAGGGAGATTAATTGCTATTATTTTTACAATAAGATCCTATTGTGTTTTTCCTGTAAAACAAGTCAGTTCTCAAATGAATATGAGCTAACACAATAAAAAAATCTTTTTCTTTGAACAGTTTCTGATACAAGCTTAAAATTATTCTTTTTACCCTTTTTTTTTTTTTTTCTCATTCCACATTACATGTCACTTGCTATAATATTCACATAAGGAAAACACAGAAGGGACTCAGTGCAACCAGCTCTATATTTATCTACCTGAATAATAACAAAATTCGGAGGTGTTTGTCTAGTCCTATATTTAATAATGAGATGCTACAAAATGTTTTTGCATTTTCTGTCTTCCAGATATCTCAAAGCACTTTATCATCGCCATTATGAGACAAACTTAAGTCCAAGGAAAGATTTTGTGAGATGTCCACAGCTGACATCCAGTAGAAAATAGAGCTGAGAACAGGATCTATGTCTTAAGCCCTCAGGCCACTCTGCCATCCTCACTGCAACAACTGTCGGATATGTGTTCCCTCTTCTCCCCTGTCCCTGCTGTTCCAAGGTCACGAATCAGGGAATTAAGCTTCAGGAGCAAGCAGCTCTGCTTGTGAGGCCCCTTGAGCTGAAGCCTTGTTCTGCAATTAGTGCCGCCTCAGCAAGCAAGCTCAGACAGTGAAACAAAGAGAAGCCCTTGCAAATTGCAGCCATTATCTTTGTAGACTTTCTTCCCAACCCTGTGAGCACCACACAGCAATAGGATACTGAGATGCAGGCAGAAATAGATCCACTCGTCCTAGCTTTGCTGCAGGGTTGCTCAGGATTATCCATCTTGAAAGGCCAACCTGCAGCACCCAGGCATCACAATATTGTTTTAGGCCCCCTGAGTGCAATGCAAATACTAGAGTGTGGTGGCACTTTGCCCTGAAATAAGAGATTAAAGTTAACAGACCATGGAATTATCTTCCAAGCAGTGATCACTACAAGGAAAAATTATTGATAAACTGACTTTTTTATTTTAAGTTGGTGGATTCATTAGTATGGAAAACATCTACTGGAATTCCTTTAGATTTTGACTAATAGATGTGAGTGAACTACATCTAAGTTATGTAAGAAGTAATTAAGTAGAGCAAGATTATTGTAATTTGCCTTAAAGCCACTATATAGAGATCTACAACAAAGGCCGAAAATTTTTTGAATGCATACAAGCTAAAAGGTTGAAACCCTTTGTAATTAGCTCACCACACTCCTGAAGAATGTATCCTTGCCTCCTCCTAGTTGTAAATGTCCAAGGTAAACAAAGGGTTTGCTGGGCTGGCAGAGAATAGTTTGTGTGGTCATGGAGCCGTAGTAACCATCTGTCATGGATGCACAGGTGTGCTGTGGCTCCAACCTTTTTACAGTCTTTTGAGGATTTTAATTCTTACTTCTCAGCCATTGGCCTTGAATACTGTCCAGGGAAGAGCTGTGAAGATCCCCTGGGCTTTAGAAAGGCTAAAGATGTTTAAGACCGGACCAGAGACTCCTTTTTGGTTCTGCTTAACATCAAACAGTAGAAAGAATAGCCTTGTCAAAGAAAGATAGCTTGCTAGCAATTTCAAAGGCAGCATTGGATATTTTCTAGCTAAGAAATAAAAATGAAAGAATGCACATGCCTATTGTGTTGTGGTTAGTTGTCTTCATTTTTCCAAAGATGGAGCATTGCAACTATTTATTGCAGGGGGAACCCAAGTCCTGAACTTGTTTCTCCACTGCAATATGAAGCTTGGGTGCTATTTCACATTCAGACATCTCTGACTGTTTTTTGTTAAAAGTTAATAGCTACATGAGGGTTTCCAGTTAATTTTATTTCTGCAGAGCAGTAGACTTTAATCAATCAAGTCTAATTTACTATGAGTTAATTACTAATATGTAATTTGACTATAATGTTTCAGGGGGGAAAAAAGTTTTTGGTCACAGGAGGTTGCTGTTCAGAATTAATTGGTAAACTGAGGCATACATCTTCAATGAGATAATGAGAGCATTTGCTGCTTCTTGAAATAAAGACCAAAAATGATATTTTGGACGTTGAGTGCTATGACCAGTGTGATAATTTCCTGTTTTAGAAGCTTCACTGAGATTTGCAAAGTCATTTGGGTCTCCACAATGGTGTAGCAATCCCTAAAGCAAAGCTATTTCAGACACTTCTGGGCCTGCGTGAGAGATCTGGGCAGTTGCTTTCCTTGTGATATCTCAGAATTTCTTCTCTAGTTACAGAAGACTGGGGAAGTGAAATAAATCACAAGCACACTGTTGGAAAAGCATTATTTACTATAATTGTTGTTTTTGTTATTATTTCATAGCTTTCCAGGTGTTCTAAAATCTGGTAAATATTTTGCAGTATTTGAAGATTTTTTGAAATTAATCATTCTATCTGAGATTGCAGAATGGCATTGAGAGGAATATAACAATGCATATTATAGTGCAGTAGCATGGAAATGAATTACAGCAGCAGAAAGGGAATTGGTTACATCTTGCTCAGATATTTGGCAGTTGTCACATTTAGACACAAGAAAAGATGAGCCATTGATTTGACTGAGCAGAGAAGTTCTTGTCTCATTGTTCCCCTGAAAAATTTTCATTCAGATTATGGAATTTTATAGGCCTCTTAATTAAAGAGGACTGCTTTGCTGCTTTTTTTTTTTTCTTTCTTTTCTGAAGACAAGATCTCATTGTGTTTGTATCTTAATCTTTTGGTAAGCACCATTTAACATGGGGATGTAAAAATCTGACTTCTCTATACATCTCTTTGTGCAATTGAAGCAGCATCTCTTGCAGCATCCTTTCAAAAGGAAAATTGAAAGAAACATTAAAAAAAATTAATTAATTAACCACAATTACATTGTGGTTGTACTATATCAGAGGAATTCTAGTCTTTCTGGAGCATGGAAGTTTTTCTCAGGCTTCTTTAACTAAGTATCACATTGCCAATCATTGTTGCTGTTTGTTGAGCAGTTTTGCTGTTTTCATGGCATTATGGGGTATGAGAAGTCCACCACCGGTCATGAATGGGGAAGAGTAGGAAAAACCTGAAAAACTTTTGTCAATTACCCCCTTTGTATAGAAATGTATTTCAAATTGTGTGTGATGGATCTGGATTATTAATATGCTGGGGTTAGACCTAGCTAGATCTCTGCGTAGAAGATACATCATTTAGCATCAGCATGGGGTTCATCTGGGTGTCAGAAAGCCAAGCCCACTCTAATGATACAGTTTCCATAGCAGCTAATGCACTTCAGAAAAGAAAGAGACAGGAATCAAACTCATGACTAACACGGCTGTCCCAAGCTCGTGATGATATAAACTCTGGCACCCACATTGTCACGTATCTTTCACTGAGTGGTATGTCTAGGAAAGTTACTGAGTAGAACACTAAGGTAATTAAACTCTGCTTTTTCCTAAGAGCCTGTTCTGATTAGTCACAGCTAACAGCCTTATCTTCATTGAATTCCTGAGGAAGAGCTGGTTTTACCAAACTAAGTCCCTGCACTCAGAGTCAATAGTGGCTTAAAACGAACACTGGCTGAAGTCTGGGTTCTGGACTTCTAATTATCTCTCGTTGGAATTAGTCTTGATTTTCAGTCATGAATTTAAGAAAATAACCATCCTCTATGTTTACTGATTGCATTACTTACCTTGTGTATATGCTAAATTTTGTAGCAAACATCCTGGTGGAGCATAGTGTGGAGTCTATACCCATTTTTCTCTTGACAGTATGCATCAATACAGGGGAACATCTGAGGGAGTACGTTACCATTGCTGATCTTTGTGGCACACAAGCTTCCCATTTGATACTAGAGAGGACTTCCTGTAACCTTTCATTTTAGCTCATACTACTTGAATTAATGTGTATCTATCTCAATCCTCTGTTCTCATCTATTTGATTGAGAGTCAGTTCAGTAAAGCTGAGCTGTTTGCTGATACACATTAAAAGTTGAATTTCCTTTCTGAGGTTCAGTGTTGGGGGTATGTGAACTTGGTTTCTCTCTCCTCTTTTTTCTTAAATGGACATCTAAGACACCAGATAAATTCAGCCTTGGAAATACCCCTATTGACTCAGAAGGAAATCTGACTGACTCTCTCATATGTAAAGGGCCTAAGTGATGATGGATGAGTCCTGGCCAGCATGATTGTGATGCTGAGGCACCCGTCTGAATTTTAAATCAGACAGCTTGAATTTTGGCCAGTGTACAATGGTTACCCAAGGGGCTGGTGATTTGTTTGTTTTCGGCAAGTCTCACTAGAAGCCACATATTACACTTAATAAAGGATGGGTAAGAGTGACAGATGCTCATGGGGCTTTTTCTTGTATGAGTGCTGACAATTCATGCTTGTTTTGCTTCAGGTATTCATATAGTCTTTCATATACAAGGGCTGACACCAGTCCCATTAATTGTTTAGAAAAAAAGGAGGCTCTAGTGCATCCTCTCTGATGTTTTTCTATAGTCCTGTGGGGTTGTCTTTTCTCTGTAGCAGTCTAGAGAGTTTTCTTTTAAGAGCTTTATAAAGCATACTTCCTGGGAGAGGATACTGGCCTGACAACTAGAAAATCTGTTTATAAGTTCAATCCAGCCTGTCTGTTGTTTGATGCTGGCTTCCTCATTTCACATTCTATTTGCTTTAATTCCATCTTTTTTTAAATGGGAAAACTACTTCTTCCCCTTCCTGGTGAAAGATGCTCTCTTGGCATTATCATCATCACTGGTGGATCAGTCTGAGGAGGTTAGAGAGTCTTTTGTACTCCTATGCCATCTGTTTTGCTGACGTTTTACAGATGAGGTTTTGGAAGAGAGGGGAGAGCCCAAGATTTTTGCTTCAAGTCTTTGATTTTGTTTACATTTTTCTCCTTTCAGTTACTCATGGATGCCCATTTCTCAGTTCTAGCTTCATCCATCCTGAAAAAACCCAATTACACCAGTTGAACAGATACTAGAGATAAAACAGACTGCAGAATTTCCCCAAGGTTTAAAAGCAGGTGGGAGGGCCATTTCTCACCTACCAGTGCTGGAAGTTAGAAGGGAATCAAAATACTCCTGAGACACAGCAGAGGTACAAAGGAGTCAGTAGTGAACACTGACATGAGCCACTCAAGCCTGGAGGCCCAAATTTATACTCCCTTGTCTTCCTAGGAGATTACATGGTCACAGTGACCAGGACAGCTCTTTTCAGTAAGACTAAAGATGGAAAAGGTCTAGAAGGTCTCAACTAGTTAATTCCTTCTGTAGCACTGGTTGTCCCGTGCAGGATAATCCCTCCCAGTAGATGTATGTCTCTTTTTTCACCTCAGGCAGGGAGGTTTCTGGCATATGCCTTCTTTTTGTGTTAGAGCAGTATTCCCTCTCTAAACAAATACCGCAGGTTTTTTTTATTTGATCTTTTAGAATGTTCCCTTAGGCTGAACCATGACCAATCACATCATTTTTCCTGTGTCCAGGACAGGCTATCCAGCTCCTCCTTTTTCTGCTACTTAAAGAAAAGTAGATGTCATTGTACTATCATGAATTCCCTGAAGTGATTAGCACTTTTAGGCCAAGGGCCTCTACTTTGATTTTTATAAAAACAAAGCTGTATTCAACTGATGAAGAGCCTTAGGAAGGCTTCTAACTTACTTTGGAGGTGAAATTGTCACACAAAATGAAAAGCAGTACCTTGCTTCTTGCTTTCTTTGTCTGAGCCGATACTTCTCTGAATAAAGTGATTCATTATTTACGTGTTATATTAGAAATAATCATTGACTGGTGCCTGCGCTGAAATCAGAAGAAAGGAGATTAACATGCTTTACATGTTGAAATAATCTTTCTTTACCTCCAGATTGCACCAGTTCTTTTATTTAGTTGAAAACAGGGAGCTTCACTGAAAATTGTCAGTTTTTGTTGCATACTGTAACAGAACAGGCTGCTGCCCCACACCACACATACACACAGACTTCCTGAGGAGGGAGTTGTCGGCTCCAGAAGCAAAGGAGCTGAAGTAAACTCACTGCCAGCTGAACATGCCATCTCTCTGAGGCAATGTGCTTGTGTTACCAAATTTGCTGATATAAACTACAGGCTCTCCCTGTACCAAATTTCCCTAAAGATTGGAATGAGTCTATGTTGCGAAAACAAGCTTCAAAGCATCCCTGGTGAGCACAGAAGATACAATAGTAAAGGAAGAAAGCCAAGGATGATATAAGAGGGAAGGGAGCTGGGAAGAGAGTGAAGCAAGAGAGAAAATACATAGAGAACTGTATTTGTAAGTAGGTGAGAAATTCTGGTGAGTGTACAGTCTGACTTTATAGTCAAGCACATTTCCCAGGGCTGGACAAATCAGTACCTCAGTGGGCAGCAGCAGGTCTGTGCTTGCTTATAATTTGCAGCAATCTGTCTTGTCCTTCCATCCTCTTGTTTTCTTCTCTCCCTTTCATTTTCCCTGCTGGTCTTTAGCAAGTTCTCTGGCACTAATGCTGCAACAGGGTCTCTAATATGACTGAAGAGCTACTACAACTAAACTCGCTGAGAAATTATTTTTAATGAGCAGAAGTGTTGCACTGAAGCAGTGAATTCCTTCTCCAGCAGAAAAAAAAAGATCTTTACAGTGGGAATCCTGCAGTAAAAACTCTTCAGATGAATTGCTTGTTAGATGATAAAGCAGTTAGGTGAATAAAAGCCTGATTACGTGCCTGCAGGTAGAATGGAATATGAATCAGAAGAAGTAAATTGATAATTTTGCTGCTACCTCTGACTGAGGGTTGTGTCTGAGCAGTTTTATCCAATACCTGCTTCTGAAAAAGGAGAAGTATTACAAGAGGCAGATTATTCAAATGAGGATTTTGATCTGCATTCAACTGCTTGCTCATTTGTCTTGAGCTAGGACTCTAACATGGGAAGGAGGCATTTCAAGCTGCTGTCTTCATGGGTTGGTCAGTTTGGACAGAGCACGTGACATCTCCAGTTGCTCTGAAACTCTGTGATGTTAATGTGACAGAATGACATGACATCTCTGCACAGGCTAGCAGTGTGATGGCACTGCATTAGATAGATGTGGTAGGGGAGTGCTTTCACCCTTATTGTGAACATCATGTTCCCTTTGGTCAGATGGAGCTAATGCTCAAAAATGCTCGCCACACTGCTGAGCTCCCAAAGCTTTCCCCTGGCTCCAGCTTTGAGAAGCTGCTGTTTCCCCTGAACTGCCTGCTCTAATCACAGTCCCCAGGCAGCATTTATTTAGCTCGGAGTAAGCATTTGGTGTTAACCTCACACAGACTTAAGTGCTGCTTACGTACCACTTCCATTTATTTATTCCTTTTTCTCATTACAGTTTTGCCCCATTTCCCCTGGGTTCTTGTGCTGGCTTTTTTTTGTTGTTGTTTTTTTTTTAGTTTTCTGTCAAAGTCTTTCCCTCCAAGCCAGCAACCACATAAAGAAAAGCACATTTTATTTGGTATATGCCCACTCGATCATTGTAGATCATTCCAGAGCAATGCTACCAAGAAAAAATAAAATCCTGTAATCTATTTCCAAACAGGGAAATATTGTCTCTCCATTTGGCAGCACAGGGGTATCCTTTACTTAAATGCTTCCAAAAAGCCCAGTGCCAGCTGAGATTACATCCCCTGTGCTTGTGGCCTCTCTACTTCCCACTATTATCCCAGTTAATTCCCATCACTAAACCTGCTAGAACTCCCAAAATGGGAATGGTACTGCCACCTCTTTTAAATGACTAGTAAGCTGCTGTATGCAGCCTAAACTGTTAGTAAAACTTCTTTGTCCCAATTAGTTCTTGAATGGCTCAATTTCTAATCCAGCTGGATTTCTCTCCTCTTCTTGTTGAATATATTTGGACATTGCATTTACAGCGTAGGTTCTGTTTGGCTGCAGGGATAATGTCATCTCTCTGCTAAAGACAAAGCAGTAATTTTCCCCAATGCCTGGCACACACACAGCGGTCATCTTTTATGTTTTCCCCAATGGTAATTGCTACCTTCTCTCTCTTCTGGGTTTTTTTTTCCGGACAAACAGTAGTAGGAGATGAGCTTTGAGCAAGCCTCAAATGAAAGATGTCATTACTTTCACCTGTAGTGTTGCACAAAACCTCAGAAATTTTAGCTGTTGTGGATCTACTTGTTACAGATCTCCCTGCTGTGTTAGTTATCAGATAGTGTGACTCTGCCTGCCTACCTTTTTTTTGAAAAAACTTTGTAACTAAAGATAGCATAGCATTCCCTTTATTAAGATAATTTAATGTAAATCTATGATGGCAGTGCTTTTTCTTTAAGATTTTCCATCTGATGGTCTTAATTCATATTTTTACACTTTAATGAATTGACTGTAATAGGTCCCACTGGAGGAAAGTAAGATGAGATTTCACTAAGGTTATACAGGGAGTCAGTGTTAGAGTCTTTTCCAGCTGAACCCTATCTGTTGACTTTGAGTTAAAATTTTTAGGAAGTTCACTTGTATTGTGGCAAAAGATACACAGTGTGTTAAGAACCTAATATATCAATCAAAATCTACATCTTAGTAAGCACAGGGCACAGAAGAGGACAGAAAGAGTAATTTCTTTTTTCATAGAATTTTTTTTCACGAGTCTAACTACCATCTCATCTGGATTGGAAGAATTTACAATTTATCTTTACAGTCTTTGTGTGATGTGCTGTCTCTCTTCAATGTATAAAAGAGAGAAGCAGATAAAGTGTTATGTCATCAGCAAAGCACTCAAGTGTCAGCAAGGGCAAATATGCATCCTTCTTTACCTTTCTGTTCTGAAAAAAAAAAACACCAAACCAAATTATTATCCAGTTACATACTCAGTTTTTTTCCTTAGTCCTTCAAATTTCATCTGGACCAAAATTTACACTTCTATGGCAATTAAAATGCTAATTGTTTGTTTGTTTGTTTGTGGGGTTGGTTTATGGGGGTGTTAGTTTGTTTGTTTCTTTTAAGGGTAAAAAAAGGCGGCTTCTTTTGTAGCTAGCCAGAAAATAACATGCACAAATGTGGTTCATTGTGGTGCTATCACAAATAAGTGATGAGATTTGATTGGGTAATGTTTTATATTTTCTCCTTTGTCCCAGTTTCGGCTTTAGTTAAGTAGAGATAATGTAGCCAAACCTCTTTTTTTCTGAACTATGAGTGTAAATCTAGAGAAAATAGCTTAAAAAGAAAAGAGACCTGTAGCATACAACAGTAATTACCCCCAGTATTGCTGTGGCATAGTTGTTGTAAGCAGCAGTGGAAGTCTTTATTACAGAGTAAAGGATATTGTCCGGGTTCGTTGCATATTTGTAGATTTATAACATTATAACAGTTGAATAATTTGCCCCATTTCATGTTACATTTCCATCTGCTGGGACACTTCAGCACAGAAGCATCCCAGCACACTGATACTTTTGTATTTTCAAGTAGGGGACTGATTCAAGTTTGTGTATTCCCTCTATACAGAAACTAGTCTGTGGAGATGTGTCTGGAGGCTGTTAGTCAGACTGAGTACCCAAAGGCTTGGCCTGGCACCCATTCCAGAGGGGGGGGCTAGGAGCAGAGCAGCTGTGGTTGGACTCCTTGGAACATCTGGATTTGTCAGGCACACTTACATAACCTCAGCCTTGCCTCCTCTAATGGCAGACATCTTCAAGAGCTGAAGTAATGACAATAATTTTCTCTAGGGGCTTAAGCAGGTCACGAATTTCTTCCAGCAACGAGCAGTAGGCAGTCTGAAGCGACAGACCTTGTCCCAGCAGATTCTGATAAGAACTGCTCCTGAGAAGAGAGGTTGCAGTGCAGCAGCCAGGTGCTGTGAGGAACTGGTAGGGAACCAGGAAAAATACTTGGAAGGGCAAATACTGTTATATCTTGGCACTTGGGAAAAGGGACTGTTAGGACAAGGAAAGCTGCTCAGCCCAGCAGCATTCCCCCCAGCTTCGCTTTCTGTCTGTAAGCTTTGAGAATTTTATGGAAGAGCATCTGAGCAGTATCTAACAGGGAATTAGGCAAGGATGCTTGCATAAAAAGGAGCAGGAGATGGGCTTTCATAATTAAAACAGAAAGATAAGGAAATATATAGACAACAAAAGAGTGGCAGAAAGGGAGCTCTGAGGATATGCTTGGGAACCAGGGGCTCAAATTTCATTTCTTACCTCTTGTTCTGTGGATAAGTCACATCACTCATCTGCCTGATTTTTCTTATCTGTGTAATGGGGGACATATTACATATCTCTGATTAAGGAGAGACCTGAGAATTAATGGATGCTGATAAAATGCCTGGAATATGAAAAATTCTGAGTATTACTACAACAAATAGTAACCCCTTTGACTCATTTATTATCTTATTACCACCAAATGTGTCTTTGGCTTCCTGTCATTTTATCTAAGCCTCCTTCTGATCTTATTAAACATCAGGGGGATGTTCCTCAGCTAGTGTCAGTTGTCACAGCTCCATTGACTTCAATTATTTCTCTTGCACAAAGTATTTCATCCAAAGCACTTCAAGTGTTTGAGAGGTACTGGCCAATTAAGCACCACAACCTCTACGGGAGGTGCAGAGTCATACCACTTTTAGAGAAACTTAGAAAAGAAAGGTTAATCAACTTATCCAAGGTCAGGAAGAAAGCATAGCAGAGATAAGGAAATGCATCAGGAGTTGTGTTCCTAATTCTGGATATCGCCTTGGTCAGGTTTTGCTCTCTGTGTATCAGGGTGGATCTGAAGCCATTGTTCAAGTTCTGCCTTTTTCATGTTTTTACTGGTATGAGACAGAGCAGGGACTTGCTTCCTTTTCACGCTTTCATACCCTTTCAGCTTTTATCATTCTCATTTTATTTGAGGTGTCATAGGAAGAGAATTATGGAGACTACACATATAAAGGCCAATTCCTCAGCTGGTATAAATTAGAAGGATTTCCCAAAGGCAATGGGAATACAGACATGAGGATGTGGTCTCAAGGGCTTATTTCTGACAGAGTATGGCTATAAGATACCTAGGGATTTTCAGCCTCCAGTCACTTATGCACAGGCTCTCTGAAGCTGCAGGAAGCTAAACTGCCCATTGGTGATTGCTTTTTCAGTCTATTGCAAGCCAGGACTTTATCACCATATGTGCAAATGATTCTCAGTAAGCTGGTTTGTGCCCTTATGCCTGCTAAAATTCAAAATGGCTGCATCAAATGGTGATACTTAGAATAGACCCAAGTGGAAATACTTCAAATATTTCACAGTAACTCTGCTGTTTCTAAGATGGGAATTATTTTTTTTCCCCTATGTAGTGAATGTTTGTGCAACTTCAGCATTTTATTCTGTAAATTTAGATCCTCTTTAAGGGAAACTAGTGACTGCTGTGATAGTGGAGTTTAATTTATAAATAGCCAGCAGACGAACATGAGGAGAGGCAATGAATAAGTCACAGATGGAAGAGTTCAATATCAGTTGTGACATAATGGCACAGCAGCAGTGCAGAGCTGAGGAGCAGTGCTCAGCTGGGTCAGCACTCAAAGAGAATCCACAAGTGCAGTTCTTAATTATACACATGCAATTTTAAGTCCAAAATCAACTTGTTTGGTTTTTCTTTTTCAAAAAAACCAAGAACAACCAAAACTACCAGCCATCACTCTGTAGAATTTGCAGTTTTGATACAGTGGTCATAGCACCCAGCTAGGAAATGATGTTATTAGGTTTTTTAGTTTTGAAAAGCTGCAAACAAGTTGAAGAGAAAAGCCTATCAGAGCTATGAGAAACTAACTGTATTTATAAGCTTAAGATTTTAATGTCCTGAAGCAGCTTTAAATAGTGTACTGTCTTTGGATGCTGAGTTAAGCCTAGTTTATGCCAATATTCCAACTATTTCTTATTTAGGTAAAGAATAACTAAATATGCTATGTTTTCATATTTGGGAGGAAAAGTAATTTTATTTCTGTACAGCCCATGAAGATACTTACATTGCAGTAAATAAAAGAGATGTCCTTGTACATACATTTAAGTAAATGCTGGTCAGTTTTGGGAGAATCCAGGTCTAAGAATTCACAGGAGCACTGGGGGAAGGGCTGAGGTGAGGGGAGGATAGGGCAGCTCAGAAACTTGGATTGTTTACCTGCGTACTTCCCTTCATTCATGCATACTTCAGTCCCTTCACACGTGTGTACCTCAGCATTAAGAACTAATACGTTTAAAAAAACCCCACTGCCTAAACCCAAGAACATTCCTTTTTCTTCATCCTCATGCTAAGATTTAACATTACCCTGGGCTAGACTTTCCTGGCCTTTTCACCAAACATATCTCAATATGAAAACAGTCAGGACTCCTATACCTATGAAAAGAGCTAAAGCTATGAAAAGCAGAAGGCTCCAACCTTCAACTCCAGCCTGGAAAAACTGCTTTTTTACTTCTCCTGCATAGAAAACATGCTCCCTAGCAGAAGGAAAGGGAAATGCACACCTTTTAGGTCAGTAGCTACATATGAGCTATTTGTTTGGTCTTCAAGAGAATCTATGTCAAGCATATGCTCCCTCCTGGAAATGTGTATCACCTATACTCTCCCATTCTATCTTAGCACAGAATTTTTAATATTGCTGTGGGAAACAGAGGTCTTGATTGGTAGGAGAAGGGAAACTGGTGTTGTGGCGGAAACCTAACATGAGAGAAATCTGTATGTTGTACTGTATGCTTGATAAATCCAAAGACTCTCTTGGAAAATGCTGCCTGACTGTTTGGAGGTGCTGACTCCTCAAGGTAATGATATACCATGGAAAAAGAAAAGTCCCTGTCCTCCAGAAAGTGGGCACAGGATGGTATCATATGTTCCCCATTTACCCCCACTGAATGTGTAAAATTGCCGGCATCCCTTTTAAGGGGTAAAGAGCTAAAAGCAAATATATAGTCATTATAAAGTCCCAGAATACTTTATTGTTAGGTGTAAAACCTGTTTCTGTTGACAAGTGCAAGTAGTTTTTACTCTTCTCAGTTAACAGGACTCCAGGGACTTCCTGTTCATTGGAAGAATAAAAAAGCAGGAGAAATCATTTATGTACAAGTTAATACTTTTTGCTAGAGCTTGCACAGTTTAGCACAGACCTGCTACTGAACACTTAAAGACCATTTACTTTTACATGGCATTTTAGAAGTCTAAAAGCTCTCCTTTTGCAACAGTATCTCGAAGACTTAGAACCACTTGGCCAATCTGAGTCCATAGGAATACATTAAATGGATATGTGCTGTGTGAGTAGACTCAGTCCTATATCACAAGCCTAGTGGGGCTTGGGGAACACAAAAATAGGACTTTTGGACCAAATAAAGCCAGAGCAATATAACTTCCTCTGCCTCCCCTCTTATAGTCTATGCCTCAGAGTTAAGTCCCATATTCATGCCTGGAAATTCCCATATGGGAACTGACAATCTTCCCATCCTCAGGACTGTGAGAGTCAAAATCTTGCTAGTAAAGAAGTTATGGACTCCTGCAGAGGTAACTCCCTCAAGGGGGATCCAGAATGGCTTCCAGAAAATGTCACTTCTCCCCTTCTACCCTTTGGGAAAGGGAAAGACACCAAGGCTTGGGTGGCTTGCCATGGGCTGCTGCCAATTGAGGAGGGCTTCTGTCTTGAAGTCACTGGCCTCCACTACCTCTTTTTAAGAAACGGAAGCATGCACCCACAACAGTATCTCTGTATGCTCATAGGCTATGCAATTCAGGGTTTTTTTCCTGGCAAGGTTCTGCTAGAAAGGCTATAGCTGAGGGAGGAACCTTTTCCTTCTCCTAAAAGAGTTATTTTTATCCTTGCTACTACTGCTACAGTGCTGTTACAGGTATATCTATGTGGGCTTCAGGATGCCTCTATAGGTCCTTGCATGGAGAGCTTACAGTGACTGCTGCTGTGACAACTTCTCCAAAATCATTGTCTCTTGCATGACCCTCTGCCCTGCAGGGAATTCCTGGTCATGGGTTGTTCCCTAGTAGATAGGAGTATCCTGTGCATCTTGCTTCTATTCCAGATGCTGTTACCAACATGTCGTACCTTAACTATGTGTCAAAGCTTTTGAAAAAACACACTGTATATAGAAGCAAGAGGATGTAAGGACATGGCAGGTGTGTGTTCTTCCACATGAATTGGTGGGGTATACAGTAGAGGCACTCTCTTTAGGAGTCACTCTCCAAGCAAAGCCCTGGATCTCTCTGTTCAGGTAATAATTCTTTGGTCAGGGAGGGGGAATGCTGTTGGAACTGTATGTCGCCTGCCTGGTTCAGTGTCACTTCTGACATTTAGGTAGTATACAAATACAGTCACTGCCATTTTTTCCAGAACTAAAAAAATGTTAAAATGTGTAAAAGCCACCATGTTGTTATAATTTTTGATGATAGCATTAAGCAGTGTATTAAACTGTATATTCTCTCTGGTGTACAATTCATACCTCTTAGCCTGAAAGTGCTTTTCTTATTAAAATATCTCAGATATGCATATTGTGAAATAATATCCATTGAAAACCCCCCTCTTTATTTATGTATTTAAAAGAAGTTGGTAAGGGATTTGGGGAAATAGACAAATTTACTGTCTGGTAATAATGTAATATCATAAAAGGTTCAGTACCTATTATGAGAGTTATTTTCAAAGAGTTTTTTAGGCGTGTCATTAAATTGGGTTTGAAATGAGCACTGTTCCAGATGGACTAAAAACTATCTGAATGTCCCCAGGAGAACATTGAGTTGGACAGTAGAGTTGTAGGATACTTTAGAAAAGATTGGGCTGTGAGATTTGCTCCCAATTAAAAGAGACAAGATTTACAGAACTAGTAGTTTTGATTACCTCAATTTTAATGACTTGGAACAGTTTTAAAACTGATTGCAGAGGGTGCCATTTGCTCTTTTCCTGAAACTCAGCTTCCTGTAAGGGTTCTCAGTTCGACAAAAGAATACTGAGGTACCTAACACCAAACTAATACAATAACAAATCAGTCTGGCTGAACAGCTGCAGTGTTAATGTGGAAAGGGGTTAAATAATAGTCATCCGTTCTGTTGTCAAACTGGGAAGAACTGCAAACCCTAGAGGGAAAAAAAAGACAACATGACAAATGATCTGTGTTGGTGGATTTGCCAGAAGAGTTCCTTGCAAAGCTTATATAGACAAGCTTAGATCTTGTGCCAGTGTGGGGCACCAGTAGCTAATTAGCTGTACTGGGGAAAAGCACTGTCTTTCTTGGTATGATTGTATCTGTAACTGAGAGTTTTTCTTCAGAAAACCTACCTTGTCTACCTTTGCAGAGGTAGGCAGGAGGTGAATAATTCACCTAGACAGAGCCATACAGGGTTAACTTCTTGTTAGGGCACTTCCATACACAGGCTGCAGCAGTGCCCAAAGAGCTGCCTGCTCAGGGCATCGTGGGTTTATTCTCTGAGTATTTTTTCCCTGTGTCATCTGGCCCTTATCAGGCATGTGTGCAGTACAGAAAATGGCTCAATACTTTTTTTTTTTTTTTCTTTCCCTATTGTATTTCCTTCTTTTAAAAATATTTTCTTTTTATTTAATTTAAAGTTTAACAAAATACAATTTTGGCCTCTAAAGGTCTAAACTTCTAGGATGTAGGTGACAGTCTCCCCATCCCGTTACCTTCTTTATTCTTCTTTCTTTTGCTTGCTGTTCTTCTTTGGCACTGAAAATGTAATCAAAGTCACTGGTGCCCCAGTGGACCTCTACTTGTTGATTAAAGTTGGATAAACTAGACAAATTCTGGTGGGAATGGAAGGCATTTATGATGACTGCCTGGCATTTTTCTCTGCCCTTTTTTATGTACTTGTCACTGTATTTTCCCACATCAATCTCATAAAACATTCTTTTCCTCGTGCTTGAAATATTGATATTATCCTACAGCAAAGATAAAAGCACATCACAGAGCAATATGGCTTGGTGATAGAATTATCTGCAATACACAGAAATCTCTGCTGATGTTTAGGGCTGGCATGGTATTAAACACATTACTTTTGCTGACAGACATTTTCATTTCCTTGCATCATGCAGGTAGGGGAATTTGAAGGAAATCTAGTTTTCAGTTCTAGATTTATTCAATAAAAAATGTAAAACAGAAATGCTGATGGATATGGTAGCATCTCTTTAAATCAAAAGGAACTCACTGAAAGTTTAAATATGTTTTAAAGAAAGCTATATGTTTTTATGTGTGTATATATATATATTTGTACATCTGTGTTTACAAATCTATCTATCTCTATATAAATATTTATATATGCTGTTCCATATTTAACAAATCTGAAAGGACTGGGGACAATCCAAAGTCAAGGAGTTAAAAATTAGTGTAAATAGACTTCGTGATCCTTTTTTTATGGTCTTTGTTCTACAATGTTTGGTAACATTTTTACTCATTATTTCCCCTATATGCTTTTCATGCTTTTCACCCATGCTGTGCACTGAAGAAAAAGGAGCTTCTGGCACTTGAGATCTGTTCTCAAATTGAAGCCCTTGTACATAGGATGCCACTTTGATTTTTCTGAAGCTGAATGTGTAGCGAATGAAGAAAAAGATTCTTACAAGGGAGGGATACCTCTTTAGCAAAGCACTGATTAAGGAACATCTCATTCTTCTATCCCTCTTTCTTTCCCAGAGTCACAGTATGATGCTGGGGAAGTTACTAAGATAATTTTTTCCTCAGGTCACCTCTGAATTACACATGTCTTGTGTTCGGGTCCCTTACTTGAGATACTAGCGCTTGGATGGAAACAGTATTGAGCTATTAAAAGCAGGAATGAATTCAGCACTAGCTATGCTTCAAATGTGTAAGGTTCCATAAGGTGCAACACACTCTGTGTATGCAGAATTTGCAATCTGAGACTGCACATTCAATACTTGTGGACATTTTGATTCAATTTCCCTATTCCTGAACTCAGCATTTGGAAAATGAGCCTATCACCTGAGACAGGTGTTGTCCAGAGTAATTAGTTTTTGCGAAACAGTCCAGTGCTTTGCTGAGTGGCACCACAGAAAAGCCCAAGTGGAAATAAATTACTCTTCAGAGCAGGATTAGTAATGTGCAGAAGGGGCACAAATTGAGCAATGAAAAAAAAACCCATAGGATCAAATAACAACACCTTCAACAGGCATTATTCTTCTTGTGCAAGGAGTGAAGGAAAGGTCATGTCAAAAAAGAGTAGTGTGTGATTGTGTCATTAGAGGCTGTGTAGAAACACACAGAGACACCCCTGCCCCCACCAGTGGTGTGTTTTGTCCCTCACTGCCTCAGCTTGGCTCTCCATTAAGTTGGAGCAATTAATGCTTCCTTTCTATGTACTCTGGCAGTAAATTCCTTTGGAATAGTTTGATACCACACATTTTAGAAATACAGAATATTCCTACATAGTAGGCAATTTCCTTGTATAGCTGTGGATTTTGGAACAGGATTTTTGTATGTTTTCAGGGTTATGCATTCAATGTAGAATTAACCAAATGTTCTGCTGCTGTGCTGAATAGGCCCAGAGCTGCTCAGAGTGCGCTGGCATTTTTGTACACCACTTCCAGTGGGGAGATAGGGTCTTCTGCAGTCTAGGAGGCAGCAGCTTTGGAGCAGGAGGATGAAGTTTCCTCTCCTGCTACATAGCTGGGTATTCTGCATGAGTTTGACATAAATTATTAACTGTCAGACCCTAATTTTCCAGTAACTGAAGAGGGATGTACAAAACTTTTGAAAATTTGGCTGAATGTAAGAAAATATTTATTTATTCCAGTGTTTGTGACTGTGATGAAATTTGTTTATAGGCCAAATTAGTGAGCATACAGAAAATGAGATGTCAGTGGTATTGCATAATCTTGTCTGGCCATTTCCCCAAGACAAGTAGAGTTTTACCTAAACGTCTGGCACAATTGACCAAAAAAAAAGTGCTGATCCCATATCTTGGTTAGCAGTAGGCCTTCTCATTGCTAGCAGGCTGCAAATTGTATTTCGTATGTGACTTACTGTAAATCTGTACCCCTTGCTTTGAGGGCATTGTGGAGGTGAATTATATGTGGGCTGCTGGGATCACACTGGCCAGGAGTTCTTGGAGCTGCTTTTGCAAGGGAACTGCTGAGGTTAAGCTACTTAGTTTTTTGTAATTTAGTCTGACCAGCTGGATATGACCTTAACTTTTCTCTCAGGTCAAAGCATGGACAGAAAAGCCCCCCAACATTTCCCGCTCATCAGAAGGTCAGGCATATTTGATCTGGTTGATTCCTAGAGGATGAGAAATACATATAATTTTGCACAGCTCCTTTTAGGGCAGAAATACCAAAAGAAGGCCTGTTGTCACCATTTCCAGCTAGACTGCAACCTCCTGTCTTTTGCTGTTTGTGGGAGAAAGAGTTGCTTTTCTCAAGAAGCCCTGAACCATTGTAAAAGCTTTTAATCCTATCCAAAAGGAACAAGCCAGGTTATCTCCTGCTATCCTCTTGAATGTGACAGCCATTAAGCTATATATGAATATCTACATAAAAACAAACCCTGCAAGCAAAGGCTGACCCTGGGCAGTGGAGTTACTTTACCTTTTACATTACTGCTTGGTCTTGGTAGCGTTCAGGTCGGTGCTACTGAGCGTGTTTCTTTGCGTGCAATTTACACCGTGTGCAGGGCTTCAGGCGACAGTGTAGGGCATCATATGTGGCTGTAAGCTGAGCAAAGCCTCTGTGCATACACATCATTTTTAAGGCAGCAGAAATGCTCCTTCTTTTTGCCAGGCTTTAGCTGTGGGAGCTTGGATGAGCCTTCCCCCTCAGAGCTCCTGTTAGCCTGCTGCACAGGGAATATTGAGCACTCAACGCAACCATTCTGCAGCTGCCTGGCAGAGCACCAAGCTTGCAAGAGGGCACAAGAGAAAGCATAACCCTGTTTAAAACTACTCGAACTCATCAGGAGACTCTGGTATTGCAGAAGAGAAGAGGCAACATTGCTTCATAGTTCATCCTTATGCAAATAAGGTGCCAGCCAGCAATAATGAAAAGGAACTTTCCTGAAATTGAGAAATGCTGTAAGCAGCAAGGTAAAGAATTGGGTTTATATATGTGCTACTCTTGCTTCTTGTCCCAGTGCAGCCCATGAAACAGAGACAAGGAAGAAAAACAGAAAAGCAGGTGGTCACAGGAGAAGGGAGACAACAAAATAAGTCAGATTTCTGTGGAGATGATTAGTCGTAGGAAAGCTAAGGCAAGCAAGGAAGAGTAATGTTGCCTACCCAAGTTTTACCTAGATAAGGAGGCTAGTAACTAGCACTGGGGCCACAAAACAACTCCACTTTATCTTTTCTTTTTTTCTCAATCCAAAGGCAAATAAATGCATATTTAAATGATCACAGCACTAAAGCACTGCTCCAGTGTAGTAACGTTCTGTTACATCTGCCTAGCAAACACCTGGGTATGCCTCTGCAGAACAGAGATTTTGAAATATTAACTGATCAAGAATTCTGTCATTTTTTAAATGTGAGATGCTTTTTACTGCTAGTGCATAATTTAATTTGAGGCCACTGGTGGCTGATGTGTATCTTAAAAGCTGAGCTCCTGCAGGCATAGTGTCATTGTATCTGCTCATTTAATTTTTATGAAAGGAAATTTTTTATTTACTACAGATGAAAACAGCCCCCTGCTCCCCAGTTTTCCTCTCCCTTTACCCAAATACAAAAGGAAAAGGCAAATAAAAGAAACTACTGTATTAAAACAAAACAAAACAAAAAAATTTAAAAACTCCTCTTGTTGCACCTGAGGGGCCAGCTCTGAGATTCAGATTTCAGAGGATGGTAGTTTTACTAGTCTGAGCTTCTAGATTCTGCCTGGAATGGAAAGGCCCACATTTCTTCTTGGGAAAGAGCAGACTGTGGCAGATGGTGAAATAGTAAAATTACTTTTGTGAGACTTCATTTTTCCAGTGTAGAAGGTGTCTCTTGATTTGGGTATTGGAAGAAGGCTGAGAATGGGGTAGGTTGTAGTGGAATCCCATGCATGGGTAGCTTGCAGAGGGTTCCTTTGAAGTGTATCCAAGGTTACCCTTCTGTGATGTCAGGTGTCCTAAATTCAGTGTTTGACTCTGCTCTTATGGTTTAAGTTATAGCATACCTGTAGGTTATAGGTGTTTTTTGTGTTCTTGTGATGTACTTGCAATGTGATGACTTGAAGAATAAGTTTTCTGTTAAAATGCCATTGCATTTTGGCACCACACATCTCAGTTGACAGTGGTGCAGGATACTGTAATGCATTAACACAGTTCTGCTCCTACTGCTGCAAAGTAGCATCATTTTACAGCTTGTTTTGTTGAACAGGCTACAGGATGTGATAAATTCTTTGAGCCTTATATTTGACTGCAGAACCAAATGGGATGCTTCTCCTGACAGCATTCTGATAAGACCAGAAGTGCAATCAGAGCTTTTCAACTGAGAGCATCAAGAAATGAACCAGACTGAGGGGGTAGGAGTGACTTTGGGAATGATAAAGTGACCACGGTTGGTTGTAGTAAAAGGGAAGTAGCTGATTCATTAAGGCCACTCATCACAGTTCTCTGCAGTTCTTCCTGATTACCCAGTTTGTACACTAACCAGTGCTGTCTGCCCTCATCTGCTGTCACAAAGCTCCCACAACGACTGACCATTGACCACCCACCCTTCCCAGTGTGCTATAGCTCCCAGTCATATCTAGATGTGCACCAGTGTGGAAGCTTGAGCTGTTCCCACTCATCCCTTTTAAATTAAGTTTAAAAGGGCAGTCCTAGCTAGACTAGTGTTTTGCCTTGGCACTGCCTTTTCAATGGTGGCACTGCAGTCACTGGGGTCAGTTTTTGGGGGTTAGTCACTGCTCATGTTCATGGTAACAGAAAACAACCAAAGCAGCAAATATGCTCCAAATGCATTAAAAAAAAAAAAAAAAAAAAAAAAAAAAAAAAAAAAAAAAAAAAAAAAAAAAAAGGGGAGAATGTTTTTTTTAACA
>VYXF01001705.1:289951-391729 GCA_013397295.1 Polioptila caerulea
AAAGAGGGAGCATGTATGTTCTGTCACAGAAAGGCCTTTTAGGTCTGCTCACACTTTTGTCAGAAGAGTTTTTAACTTTATATTTACCAGTGTGTTTACTTTCTTTCTGGCTTCCATGGGCAAAGGTGTACCCTTGCACTATTGGTATATGATGCTCCAGAACACTGAAGGCTCTCCTGTGGGTCCCCACAGCTGGCTGACCCTTGGGATGGTGAAAGGCAGTGGTCTGAGAGAGTATGCCTTTTTTAATTGAAAAGAAAAAGAAAAAAGAGCAATCTGTTCTAGATACAAGGGAGAAAAACATTTGGAAAGCTTGTTTAACTTTTTTTCACTTAACAAGGCTCTTCTGTGACATTTAGGCGCATTTATACAAGTTAAAAAAAAAAAAAATTGGCACCTTCCCACCTCACTTATCAGGCTTGGAAGAGAAAAAGCAACTAAAAAGACAAGATTAGTTGATATGCTGCTTTGTTTTGTTCACATGAAGTGTTGCGCCTGTTGATGTTGGCTGAGTACTATTAGAGCCCCCAAAGGGCCTTGACAGAGGAGTCATATTCAGTCAGGTTCAGGGCTTGCTTTCTAATGAGGAAGGATAATTATCGTGCCAATCTCTGATCGCTTTTTACAAGGCACATTTAATCTGAGGGAAGATAGGATCATCTTTTGTCTCGTACAGACTTGAGAGCAGGGCTAGCAGGTATAACAGAGTAATTACTCTCAAGGATTTGTTCATTATTTCTCAGAAAGAGAGAAAAGTCTTTGTGACTCGGTGTCTCCTGTCTTCCCTGCTCTTGAGTTCGACTTGTGCAGTTTGATCATGGTGGCCCCAGTTCCCCATGCACTTTTACTCAAAAACACTCTTGACAAGCATTTATTACTGGATTTGACAGCCAAGTAGTCTCCCTACCCTTGCCCCTTTCTCTTAGAAAATTTGCAGTGTATTTTGGTGGCAAGCTGATAATGTGCAGTGTGTTCTGAGGCCACTACTCCCTTGGCTATAGAGTTGTATGGCCATGGTTGTATGCTTGCATACATTTATGTACATTATAAATAATCTCCATAGGTGTGTGTGCTACCTCTCTGGGTTCATATCATCAGTGTGTCTTCTTTGAAAACACTCAGGTGCCCATTCCAGGGGAGTATATAATGAGTGTGTACTGTGTGAGATGTTTACTTTTATATAACTCGGTGCACTCATGTTTACAAATTTATGGCTTCTGATTGTATGGGAACTCTAAGACTACAGGGCCAACTGTAACTTTGACAACTGTCTTGAGAATTCTTTTGTGTCTTTTTCTTAGTTATAGTACAAATTCATGGAATTCCTGGTTTTGCATGCTTCTTTGTAACATAGATTATCTCCCTGATCCTGTTTACCAGTTGGTCCCACAGTCACACCAAAGGGCTTGCTTCTAGTTTGGGAATAAATGGCTCTGGAGAGCACTGTATAAATTGATTTTGCCTCAGGGAAAAAAGCAAACAGAACAAGATTGTGAAATATCGCAATTTAAGGGAATTGAACCTTCCTTTAAGGACAAGATTTTTGGATTCTCAAGCAACTTGGTCAGATACAGAAGCTTGGAAACAGCTCCAGCAAGTGTTTAACGTGTAATTTCAGTGAGATTTAATTTATTTTGTCTTTCACTTTGCAGTCAGTTCTTTCATAACATCTCAGTGCTTTTTGTTTCCAGCATGACAGTGGGGGATCACTTTGATTGTGAAGACAACTGGTGGGACAGTTGTGCTTTCGATGCTGGGGGAGTGGGTTTTGCATGTTACCTGGATTACTTCAAGAGCAGCAGTGGAAAAGTTGGCGGGATTCTCTTGCTGGCTTTAGCTATGAACATTAGCAACTCATTGCAGCAAAAGGAGAGTACAAATCTCACAAACTTGCCATTTTATACCTGCAGCTTATCACTATGTTTGTTTATAGATAGTTCAAGATCTTGTATACTATTAGGTCAAGAGCAATATCTCTTGATCCCGTAGGTATCTGAAGGCAGGAACTGAAAAGGCAGTTTTTCTTGGATTGTAGCAATGTCCAGCAATGTGGAAGAGAAACACTCTGACCTCTTTTGATTCATTCACACCATCCCCTGCAGCATAAATTTCTCTAAACACAGGACGAAACATTAAAATTGCTCTATTGGCTTTAAGGGGAAAAAACTGTGAGTAAATCTGAATGAACCAAATCCCAATGTCCAGCTGCTGAAACAACTGTTAAAACAGGTGTGTCTAATTTTAGCTTTTGAAACAGCTGGGCAAAGCATTGGCTGTGTTTCAGTACCTTTAGCTTAGAGAGAAGGCAGGTGGCATTCTCTGAACAAGCCGCTGTTGAATTAGAGAGACCTATTAATAATATTAGTGAGTCAACTAAATTCTCTCAACCTGCTAACAAGAGCAGTTTGGAAGTGGCTGGAGAAGAAGGACAGGGTACCTTGGATAAACCAAAAGGGACAGGGATTTCGGTGCATATGTTCTAGCAACATCAGTTTAATCAGTTTAGGAGCATCTGTGCTACCCATACTTTACTGGCTGTTTGAATATCTTTTGCCTGGATGACCTCAGGCATGTATGTGCTAGTTGTATTTTTTGAATGAAAGCATACTCCACTGAAGTAAAGATTACACATGAACATGAATAGATTGGCATATGTGTGTGAGAGAATGTTAACTAAGCCAACAACAACCCTGCTCTGAGTAATTTGGGATTTTTGTTGCAAAATCAAGCATTCAAAATTGAGGCAAGCTGGAAATCCGTGTAACATTTTCCCCCCTTCTGCATTTCTTTCAGTCTTTTAATCATATCAGGATCAGGATCATGTTCTTGTAGACTCCCTATTTGTTTGGGAGCTAGAAAGAATCATTCAGTGGAACATATTTGTGTAGATAGAAAATTCTATAGTTTGTGCAACCTCTGTTTTAATTGATATAAAAATTCTCTGTTAAATAATAAAGAGGAAATTAGGGGTTTGGAATTAAAGAATCCAATGCTTGACTTGTTTCCCTAGCTCAGCAGCAGGGTTCTAGAGTGATACATTTTTCCTAAACAGCAATGAATATGTTATAGATGTGAGGGCAGAAATAATGGGTTGTTATCAGTGTATACTTTTATATTGGTTTCTTTATGTCCCTGGGAACAGCAGCTGTGAAAGCTGATCACTGTTTGTAGTGGGCTGTGAAACCCTCTCAGAAAAAAAACTTGTTGGAAAGAAGTAGGGGGAAGAGAGAAGATATTTTAAGAATGAGGCATTTTGTCATATTCTTTAGCAGCATCTGATTGTGACAAGGAAGGTATAGCTCCTCCAGATGTCAGCTATTTAGAGAGACACACACCAGAAGTTCTGTGGACAACAAATGATTGAATCCCACACAGGATACTCTTCTTGGCAAGAGAAGAAATGGGAGTGAGTGGGTGCGCCTGTGTGTGTTACTGTGCAGGATGGGATGGGCAATTACAAATATGGGAGATAAGGAGAAAAATGATGATGGATGGAGGTAAAAATACCAGCTAAATGCCAGCTGTCCCACTTGGATGGAGTAGGATTTTTGCCTGGTCGTGTCAGTGCTTTGTCTAGTGTGATTTTAACCCTATTTTACCAGGATTTATATAACCTAAGATATGATAAGCTCTGTAAAAACATTTGGATATGTATTATTTTCAGCCTGTGAATAGTGGCCTGAGAAAACCCAATAATGAGAGTGATTTTCTGCAATACAGCTTGCTGGGAAAAAAACAAAACAACAAACCAAACACAAATTATTAGATCATCCTTTGTTGAAAGCGGAAGTTTTGCATAGCTTTATTCCTTTAGATGAAAATGTTGTTGAAATTATTTTGAAGCTCAGCAGTCTTTCTGGGGATGGGTCAAAGGGTTTCAAGGAACGCACAAATAATTAGACAGCTTGGGGCTTCCCTCAGAGGCCACCCATTTCCCTGACAGAAGTTGGAAATGTGTTGTTCTACTGGTTTTGAAATTTATGCTTGCGTAATATTTTCTTCTTTCCTCAAACTTCGTCAGATAATTGATTTCTCCTTCCTGTGCAAGCTTTTTTCAGTGTTTGGCTCTGAAGAAGCAATGTTTGCAGTGGGGAAGAGCAGCATCCTGCCTTTGGGGTCTAGCTGGTCTAGATCCTGTTGCCAGTGCCAGATGAAATCTCCCATTTCTAGTGGAGAATAATGCTTGATCAAAGGGGAATAGAATTACTCACCTTTGAAGGATTCCTTCTGGACCATTCTGTACAAGTGTGGAAGCACACTGTTATTTCAGTCTGTTCTTCTGGGGAAATCATGCTTCTACAATCACTCTGTTTGGCCATCACCCCTTTGGTTGCCTGGCCAGCAGTCACCACATTTGATCAGGGAATTAGAGCCCCAGAGACATTGAACTCCTCCAAAAACTGTTCCTCATCCCTCAAGCCGGAAGGCTTGTAACTCTGAACCTGCATCAACACAGACCTCCTCTTCCTTGGCCAAAGCAAGACATGGGAAGAAAAAAAAACGAAAGGTGTTACAGTGGGGTAAGGAAATATGACAAAAATTGGAGCACATCAGTGGAAGGAGTGTGAGAGAATGCAGGGGGAACCAAAGGTCATGTGTTGACATTGTGGTGAATAGGGGAGGGCACACATGGCACAGCAAAGGGGAATCATAAAGCCTCATTTCCTAATCAGTTATTTCTATAGTTCTGCTGCTTGTGGAACAAACATCTTTTCAGGTATCCAGGAATATCAGATGCCCTTGTTTTATCTGCCTGCTGCTACACTTCTGATGATAACACCTAGTGTAGGGGCTGGTAGTGGGTAAGAAGCGTCTCAGTGCAAGAAAATGTGTTATACAGAGCACCTGTATATCTGCTTATTCTGTTGATCACATACTGCTTTCTGTCTCTTCAGGGTTTTTTTTTGGTAGCTTGGGCTGTCACAAAATAGCTACCTTCATATTTCTGTGCAGGAGGAGATCAGAATGCAGAGATAAAGACAGCAACAAAATGATTCACAGTTAGTCATCCTGAAGACCACTCACATTTCTTTCACCCTCACAGTACTCACCACACTTCTGCCAGTACCCTGGACGAGTCAGTGGCAGACTGTGTGTTGCCATTCTGAGTGCTCACTTTAGGTGACTAATAAAAAGGCGAGGGGGGTAAAATGTGGCATCTAATTAAAACTATGCAGACCTAATTATAATTTAAGGGGTTACTTAAGGGATATATTGATCCAGGGTGCAGATGGCTTTTGTATGACCCATTTAAAATTCAGATGGAAAAAATAAAGAAGTGTGGTTCTTCAAGTGAGTTCCCTCTACAGGTTATGCCAGGCCTTTTGCTATTTTCCCCTTTTTTTCTTTTTGTTTGTTCTGTAGTTGTCCTGGGCTGATGGTCTGGGGAAGAGATAAAGAGGCTACAGAGAGAGAGAGCAAAGCAGAAATGCATGTGTGCATGCACTTGTGTTTGTATGCATCTAAGTGTAACCACTGCATCGCTATTTTTAGTTATTTTTAGTTTTTTCCTTGGCACTTCACAATAACTAGCTGGATTTTTTGTTGGTTCTATTCAATAGATAGTACATCCATGCTGGTAGCAGTTCATGCCTTATCTGTTGTATACAGCCTACCACTGAGGGAGTTTGCAACTCCTTCCCTTTGTTTCCATGTCCCAATTTTCATGGCTGCCTGGTGCTTCAAGCCCTTGTGCTCCTGATGACTGTACTTGCTCTGGTGGTGTTTGCAGCTCCAGTGGGATGTTGTTGCTGTGGGGTGCTTTCCCTCCCACTCTGCTCAAAGACTAGGGTGCTGGTCAAAGGGAAGTGTTCAGTTTGAGGAAGTTGACATTTTGCATCCATGTGAATACTACGAACACTCTTTGAATTACATGTGAGTTGGAGGATATGACAAGTCAAGGAAACTGCTGGTGCCTCAGGAGACCTGCAGTTCTGGGGCAGCTTGTGTAGGTGGATTTTGAGACCCTAGTGAATGACAGAAGAGGGAGGTACTTCACAAGAAGAGAGATGTTTTTAAAGCAGTTCATTCTCCTTATTCTCACTATTGTGTTTTGTTGAACTTCTCTGCTGGAGACCAAGTATCCCAGTAAGGCCCCTGATCAGTTGCTGCAAATGGACCTGGAGTGAATTCTGCTTCCATCTGTTTGATTTGTTTGTGTGGGTGCATTGCATGCCTTGAAGCCAGGGCTTGTCCTTGGTAGAATTACATATATCAGCAGGGAACAGATAGTTGATGCTGTATAACTACTCATCTCAGTATATACTGGAGTGACCTAAGCTGCACTTTCTGAAAGTTGCAAAACCTTTTAAAAATCTCAGTGCAAAAGGCCTAGGAGCCTGTGGACCAGGGCTTAGTGGTATTTTCCATGTTACAGAACATATAACTGGGAGTAGCTAGCAGGGTGCTAATATGAGCTCTCCTTGTGTATAAGAGGGAACACCAGCCAAACACCTTACAAAAAATGTAAACAGGAGTATCATCAATAACATACATGAAATAATTGTACTTATTTATTCAGTGCTCATAACACTTTATCTGAAGGACTGCATCCAGTCTGGGACATGGCACTTCAAGAAAAATGTAGATACTTTGAAAAACTTTTTGGGAAACCAGCAATAATTAGCAGAGTCTAAACCCCCTAGGTTTTTAAGGAACAAAAGAACAAATGTCCTTGTCTAGGGAGGAGGGACATAGCAGAAGTCTTCAAATATGTAAATAGTATCTGTAAAGAGGAAGGAAATAATCTGTATTGTATGATAGAGAAGAAATAACACCTCAATATTGCAACTGGAAATGTGTGTCTATATATATGTTGGGGAATTACAGATTGCTAGGAAGTGAACATATAGAACATTAGTAAACCAGTTTTAAACTTTAAACCAAAACTTTACTGAACTCATTGAGTAGCAACACAATTTATGCTAATTGTTAATTCTCAAATATTATCATTAATTATTGCTTTATATACAAAACTACTGAACTGTTATTCTTTAACATTTATGTCCTAAATTAACTGTGACTATACAGTGCCACAGAGCTGATTCTCTACACTTAGCACTGACAGCTACAGTCCTTGGTGGTTTTAGCTGCAGAAGAAGAAGTGAGAAGTAGAGAAGGATGAGAGAAGTTGGAAGTGATGCTGGCTTGTCATCTTCCATATCCAATTACCCTTTACATACTTGATTCTTTAATGCTATTTTGATCTCCCAAAAATGGGTTCTTCAGCTGCCAACAGTGCTGCTTCTCCTGTTCTTTTTTCCCCAGACATGCTTCTTGAGTGTTAGCAGGATGCCTGTCTGTTTGCACCCCTTATGCTTATCTTGTCCTTTGTTGCAACTTTTTTCTTGCCTGAATTCCTTCTAGGAGCAAATAACTAAGTCTTGTTTGCCTGTTTGGTGGCCATGTTTTTCACGTACTTAGTGAGATGCTTATGTATACACCATCAGAGTGTTGCAATATATTATATACTGCTGTGAGTTACAATACTTTAGTGTGTTTATATCTGAGCAGAAGGAAAGCTAAGATTAATTATATCCTGATTAATGCATTTGTAATTCATAGGTGTCACATGTGACTTCTCTGACTATAGCAGATTTGTGAGAAGGAGGAAAAAAAATGTTGATAAAGTTGAACACTGAACATATATTGCTTCCAGAGAATTGATTCTTCATCATTACACTTTGAACATCACCAAGAGTATTGCAGGCAAAGTTTTTACTGCATTGGTAGAGACAGGGACAATATAGCCTCTTAATGTACCTGTCTGTCTAGTCTATTATGAGCCTAGTTACTTGGAGGGTAAAAGTTCACTTTTTCTGTGGTTCAGAGCAATTGGACTGTATACTGTGTACCCCCCTGTGCAGGTCATGTAGCACGGCACCACATTTAAAAACAGCTATCCCTTTGGGCACAGAGGAAGCCATCTAACAGCTTATTGTTTGTTATACTTTAGCCAGTAAGTAGCTTGACACAGACCATGCAGAATGGGCTCTTTTGGGGCTAAAAGCAGAAGAGTTGTTCCCCACAGCATCTCCTTTTGTCCTTCAAATTTTTAGCTTTGGCTGCTCTGACCTTCTTTTTTCTTTTCATCTCCTGCACACTGACAAGGTATACATCTTAGGAAATTACACCTACCAGCAGCTCCCACGCAAGGAAGCTTGGCCACTGGAATCAGTTTGCTCTTTGTTGGGTGGTGAGACGCTCATGTCATTGAAAGGTTTTCCCCCTATATCTTTCTTTGCTTTTAAATTTATTTTTTTTTTGGTGGCTGGATGACCGTAGCAAACACCAGTCACCTGGCAGTTATTGCTGTGAGTTGAACAGGTGATTACAGGCAAAAGCCAGGCAAAGATGATAGATGGAAGAGAGAAAGAAGCAAGAAGCAGAGGGGAGCTTTGCACAGTGTGTATTAGAGAACTCTTTATTAATACAGAAGTCAGTTTAAAGGAACAAAAGCAACAGTTTTCCCAGCTTTTCCTTTCTGTGTCAGACAAGATTTCTTTGAGTGCAAAAGGAAAAATAAGTCTTCTTTCTGCTTTCACGGATAAAATTAAAATAGTTCCCTATTTATCTCAGCAGGTTTTTAAGCTCTGTCTATTCTCTGTGTCTTTCTACTTCAACCTTTCAGGTGCTATTTAAATTTTAGAACTCAGAACTCTTAAAAAATAATTTCCCAGCTGTTCCACACTAGTAATTCATGTAGTAGATGGTAGATCATGTAGATGGTAGTTCTGCAGGGCTAATATTTGCCCTAGTAGGTAAGGCACTGGGCTTGTAGACCTTCCGGGTCTAAATCTAAATGTACAGAATAGATACAGACAAAATTACAGTAGGCAACACATCTGTGATCTGCTGGTGCAGATCATCACAGCATCCCTTGCTGCTCTGGGACTCACTGAAGGCAAGGGATCACAGCAGTGTGTTACCCCCACAGGGCTCACACCTAGGCTGGAAACAGGCTGTTCCCCTTCCCCTTAGGCTTGCCAACACTGATTCCAAACATAAGGAGAAGAAGGTGCATGGATCTCTTTGTTTCCATAAACATAGTAGCTACCTGCATCCATAGTATCAGTTGCTAGGAGTTAGGCTAGAGATGAATTTTGCTCGTAAAATTCAGGTTAATCACAGATTTGTAAGAGGGGGCTGTTATGAATGATGGAAATCAGTTCTACAAGTCATTACCATTTTATGCTGGTATACTTAGTGAAACACAGGTAGTAGAAGTGTGAATTCTGTGAAAGAAACATCAGAAAACTAAACTTTGGGCTATCTTTCTTCATTGGTGATTCAGTAATTACCTAAGGTCAAGCAGTGGGCAACTGATTTTTTCAAATTCAGCCAGTCTGTTAGTTTTTCTAATCTTTCTGAGCCTGAACAAACCTTTGATAAAAAGTCACTTTGCCAAAAGTGATACAAGAAGTCCAAGCAGGTTTTATTTCTCTGCCTGACAAGCTTTGAGCATCTGCCATTGAGCCCAGCTTCTACTGAGAGTAAAAGAGATAGATGCAGTTCCAACTTTCCTTGAGAGGAAAAAGCTCTGCAGCCACATAAGATCAGTTTTCTCTTGTGAGATGAGAATCTGCCTGTCAGAACACAGCTGAAAGGCAGACTAGAGCCTGCTTAGCCCACTTTGATAAAGTACCCCAGAGGCAGGGACTAAAGTGTTGGTGAGACAGAAGTGGAGATGTTTGGTACTTGAATAACAGAACCTCCTTATGATGACTGAAATAAACTAAACTTGGGCATCCTCTATTTAACACAAATCCCATTCATAATTGCTGATCTGATAGAGGTCTGAGGTGTGGGAAGGATTTTGTCCTAATTTTGGAGGCAGCTTTAGTAGAGAGGATGCTGGCTGGTGTCTTGTGCAGGTGACCAGGAGTATCTCTGCAGCATATTCTGTGAAGGAGAATTCCCATGGATGACAGAGTGAAGTCCCCTGCTCAGGGCTGAAAGCATGGACTAGACACTGGTGTCAAAGCACTGTTGCCAGTGCCTTCCATTCTCTTAGGTTCACAGACTAGCAGACTTTGGCCAAAAAAAGGTACTGTTTGCTCATAAAGCTGTTCTGTCATATGTTGGCTCGTGCCTTTCCAGCAAGTCTGTAATCTCTCCAGGGAAGGGACTCTCAGCATGTGTAAGTTTACATAGTGCTGAGTACAGTGGATCATCCTTTATACATTACCCAGCAAACAGGGACAATTTTAACATGCTATTGTCAGTTTCCATTAGCAAATCCTGACATTGCCTTTTTCCCAATTTTTCCCAGTTGATTAATGCTTTTTTCCCAGTTGATTAATGCTCATCAAAATGAGATATGTTGCTTTATTGGTGTGCCGATGCACTTGTTCTTGCTTGTTTGCACCAACATAGGACTCTAGGTGTGTCAGGAAGTCTGAACTTTTCTAGATTTTTACCCTTAAACTGGATATTTGATGGAACTGAATTTGTGTCTCAGTGGTTACCATCACTTTTGGATACCTTACTGCTAGCCCAGACTAACTGGTTGTAATCAGCTTGCATTTTTCTTCTCACAAATGAACACCCAGGGTCAGATTTCCCTTCACTGATGTCAATCTTCTGGCTCTGTTGAGTTTATTCACTCTGACACAAATGAGAACAAAACTAGGCTCTAAAGCTTCTATATTAGTTGCTTTTGGCAATCTGTGGCCCCTTGCAGCTGAGCAGAAAAGAGAATACCTGCCTTGTATTACTGATAACATGTAAGGCATATGGCTCAACTTTTGTGGCTAACTGGACTTATTGGTTGTTAAAGGAAAATACAGTAGCCCTGAAAAAAAGTCAGTTTTGGTTTTGGAGTTTTTTTCCCAGATACAGAATAAAACTGAGAACTACAGAGACTGCAGCAACTTGGTTATATGCAAAAAAATACTGCACACAAGAAAAAGTACTGCATAACAGCAGCTGTGTGTGTAGTTTCCAGCCCTGTCCTAGGGCAACCCTCCCCTTTCGCTCTGGATGAGCAAACACTGATAATTCTTTGGTGCTGCTGGGTCCTGCCTCTTGAGGCTGCCTGCAGAGAGACAGTGATGACAAGGACAGTGTGGCACCAGGGACTAGTCTCAGGGCAGTTAATTCTGCCAGCAGTGCTGAGGAACTTAACAGATTTTTGGTCACTGCTGTTGTCAGCAGAATTTGAAGTAGCTTGCTAAAGACAAAGGTGTCTATATGCCAGTGCTAAGCTCTCTACAGCATGGAATTCCCTCTATTTTATTTTATTTTATTTTATTTTATTTTATTTTATTTTATTTTATACTGTATTTTAACATCATAAGTATGACAGGTTTTCACCCTCCTTCTTGTTTTTGGAAAAGTACATTAAAAAAATAATGGAACTGTTTTGAACCTTGAGAGAAGCAGTTCACTCTGGGAAAAGCTTCTGGGCAACAGGCTGTTCTAGCTGACCTTATTCTCTTAACCTTATTATATAGCAAAGCACTGACTAACACTGTACCTTGTTAGCTTCTACTGGGTAGAGGCAAAGCTGTCCTCTCTCTGGCAGGCACCCTGTATTGAGAAATGCTAATCGGGTTTCCCCACTGAAACCAGTTTAAAAGATCTGTGATTTTACAGCAGCACTGATTTTTCAGTTCTGAGTGCAGCAAAGTGATTAACAGCTAAGATTTAATAGGAAACATAGAGAAAGTTGTAATTGCTCCTTTAAATAAGGTGGAGTACAAACTCTCCCTGGCCTTGAAGATGACTGGGGCTCTTTCTGGAATTCTAAAACTCAGAAACAATTGCTTTATTATTTATCATTTCTACAGATTATAGTGGCCCTCTGCTCTTTTAGTAAAAGAAACAGCTATGTCGGAAATAAGAGTTTTCTCATATCTGTAGGGAGCAACATATCATGGAAACCATTATCCTTTAAGGGATCCATCTTGGTTCTGAAGACACAAGAGTATTTAGAAAGACTCTATGTTTACCCAGATTACATAAACTAATATGAATACAACAAAGCCAGCCTCTTTTGAAGTAAATCTAGTGGGAATAATGTTGGAACATCACTTCTGACAATAAACTTCCCCTTGCCATCCGAGAGGAAAACTGCAATTGAAATTTGCCTTCTTCCTGCAGTGGTGCTGCTAAATAAATGAGTCACCTGTGAACTACAGGGCAGTAAATACATCCACTGACATCTCATAAAGCAAGGCAGAGTGAAGTTCCAGTACTTTATGGTGTCACCAGAATCCTATGATGTATTTATATCTAGCTTCGCAGGTTTTTCTTCTTTTTCATTATTTGTTTTTATGGTGTACTCCTAGAGTTTGGTTTTCTTGGCCCTTCTCATTTTTGCCTAAGGCAGTTTACCCACTGGTTTCCAGCAAAGGAAGGTTGGTAGGCAGAATGTAGAGCAAATGCCCATCAGAGGGGCAATACACAGCCACTCTATTTCTTCTGTTCATGGACTGTCCAGGCATTTTCTCTCTCTGGCCAGGGCAGTCTGAAGTGATGCTCACCTTTGTATGTCCTACCAGCACCTAAGCTGGTACCTTAGTATGTGGGAATGGATTGGTTTCCTCATTTCCTCAGACTGAATGAGGAAAAGGATCAGTGATTTGTTTTAGAGCTTGGTAATGCATTATCCATTGAAGGCTCTGCCTCCCACAGCAAACCAAGAGGTAGGCGGCCAGCATGAACAGGGGATTGAGTATGGAGAAGAGGATGTGGCCTGTTGGACTATTTAAAGGGGAGTTAAAAGCTGAGTAATGCTGCTGCAGTTCAGTCAAAGAAAACCTCTTCTGTTTTCTTCTCTTGCAGTAGCAGGACAAACAGTTGCAGGACAGGGGCAAGGAGTCTATCCATGCAGTTCCCTGCTCTTATCTCTAGAATTCAACTAAAACATAAATGTTTCCATATAAAACATATCTATTTCTAAAACATAAATGTTTTCAACACAAAGTAATTAATTTTCCACCACTGCCTCCTGGAAAAGCAGCATTGAGTCCTCAATGTTTAAACCTCTAACTCCTGTAGCCCCTTTGATCCTGTAATGTGTGATACGGTCTGTCCTTTTTGTAACGCTGTAGCCAGAGAAAACAGAAAGTAAAATGATGGAAGTCAGATCTTTGTTGCATTGCTTATAATTATCAAGGTCTGAAACTCGTTCAGATTTCCTTTATTTTACAAATCAGCTACTCAGTGATGTGTATTTAATACATGTCCTTCCCCCCTTCCCCTAAATCAGGCTCTCTACAGCTTAAGTACACAATACATTTTTCAGAGTACTTTGTCTGTGGACTGTGTAAAAATTAGGACTTCTGTGACAAGGGATTCAAGAGTGCTGACTCGTGAGTCAGCAGCCCTTCAAGGGTGTTATGACAGGTTATATTCCCCCCCTTCCCCCAAGCAGGTAGGAGCAGGGAGCTTCTTCCCCACAAAGACAGCATCCTTTGTGGTATCCCACCATATTTATGGCAGCAACTTCACTTTCCTGAACAAAACTCAGGGCCAGGAAAAGTTTTCTTGCACAGACAAAACTCTATGCCAGCTGTATGGCACTGCAAACTTGCCATCCAGGAGGCACCTGCACTACAGGTTATGCAGTCCTGTCTGCACCTGTGTGCCCCATTGTCAGGCAAGCTGATACTCACGCTTCAAGGCTAACAAATGGCCACCAAATCAGTCAGTCAGTTTATGCTAACAGCATGTACTGCTTGGGATGGAGAATCTCACTGTCTGTTCAGTTCCCATGTCTATCAGTCAGTCACTGGCTCAACATGACTGAGCCTCTGTTTATCTACAGAATGGCAAAGTAAAACCTAAAGCTGTTGAACGGCTTCATTAATAAAAGATTTTAAAGCACTCTGAGATTCTTAGGTGGCAGATGTTAGATAAATGTGAAGATAATATTCTTGCTTTTCACAATCACTGATTAAACCCAGTAAAACACCAAAGCATTCCTGGCTGCTTTAGCCCCTGATTTAGATCACTTATAGTATAAGTTACAAGAAAATAAATTACAAGCATATCAGGCTCAACTAAAAGTATTAGGCATGCAACTCAGGCCGATCATTACAAGTTACTGACATGTTGTACCAAATTGAGATCAATGACTGAAAACACGGCCTCAGCGTTAGGGAAACACTCGAGACACACAGCAGTTTCAGAGGCGCATGCGTGCACACCTACAAACACGGTTCTAGAGGGGAAACCAAGAAAACTTACAGTCATAAACAATTTATTTGTTTGTATGAATAAATGAAAGGGAAGGAGGCAGTGCAGTGCAAGGTGAGTCCTGGGGATGGCTGGCTCCTTTTCTAAAGCTCCTTATTGACTCCCTGAATGATCCTGTGGAAGTCACTTCACTGCTGGCGCTTGCCTTCCCCAGTGTGGCTAGGGATTTTTGCCATGCAAATTGATAGGCAGTAAATTACTAGATAAAGACTAATGCATTTGTTTATTAATGTATGGGCTGCAAACTCCGGCTGCATGCCTCACTCTCCGAGGATTAAGTGCAAATACACCTGTTTAGACTACGCCTATTGTTGCAGGAGCGCTAAAAAAAAAAAAAAAAAAAAAAAAATCTGTAAGAGCCATAGGGAGTTTTGAAGACCGCGGCCATTCCTGGTTCTTCCTCTGCTCCTGAGCAGCTGCGGCCACAGGACGGGCCCTGGGACAGGGCGGCGCGGGGGGACGGCGTTAACTTCAGCGCATCCATCCCCGTGCCGCGCCGAGCGCTCCCCGCGCCGGCCGCCCCCGTGGCACAGCGGGACGGCGGCACGGGAGGAGGTCCCGTCCCCGCACAGACCGCGTTTCGCCAGGGGGCGGCCAGCTCCGATTCCCGGCGCGGCCGCCTCGGGTTGCCGGCGCGGCCGGGCTCCGGTTCCCGGTGCGGGTCCCGGTGCGGGTCCCNAAGGGGGGGGGCGGACCCGCGCCCCGGCCCCGCCCCCGCCGGAGCCGGCGGTCCCTGTGCGCAGCGCTGCCGCCGCCCCCATTGGCTGGCCGGCGCCGGGACATTTGCATGCGGCTCGCCCATTGGCGGAGGCGCTGCCCCGGCTGCGCTTCACCTGCGCCGCCGAGTTGCCCGCACTTGGCGCCGGCCGCCCGCACCACCCCCGGCTCCGCTCGCTCCGCGCCCGGACCGCGCCGCCCGCCACGGCTGCTCCGACGCGCCCGCCCGCCTGCCCGCCCGGGAGGACCTGGCGATGCGCTCGACGGCTGCGCAGGGTTAATCGGCTTGAGCCCTCGGTCGCCCGGATTCCGTGGAAGGAGGATAACAATCTAGATCGCTGTGTGTGTGCGTGTGTGTGCGCGTGTGCGTGTCCTAGCAGTTCTGCATTGCAACACTTGCAAGTGGAAAAGCAAGAGAAACCCCCCGGAATTTGGATAAAAAAAAAAATCAAAAATTTACCTGGGGTCCCTGGCTTATTTCTTCTTTTTCGTTTTTAATAGTCCCTCTCAGCAAAGTGAGAGACAGGGATCGCAGGCAGGGAAAAGTCCTCAAGGACCCCGTGATCCTGGAGGAACCTGAACAGGACCCTCGTGCGGACATGTGTGGCTTTCCTGCGCACTCCTGGAGGCTCGGTACGGCCGCGGGGTTCCTGCCACAGTAGATCCAGCCCTGGGAAACGGCGCGTCTTATTCGTCTCTGTGTGGTTACTAACCTTCCCCCATCCCTCCCCTTCCCTGCTAGCGCTCGCTCTCTCGCACACACACTGTCTCTTTTCTTGAGCACACACGCACACCCCTAGAGCCTCGGAAGCGACTCTCCTTTCTGCTAGCATGGGTCCCCTGGCATCATGAACGCTGTTCTCTCTCCCTGGCTGGAATTCAGACTGCCCGTCTGTAGGTGTCTTGTGCCTTGACCATGCACCTGAGAATAGACCCCAGCATTTGCCCGGGACGCCGCCCCGCCTGGACCCTGTGGATGTGCTCCCTCTTTTGGGGATGTATCGTCAGCTCTGTGTGGAGTTCCTCTAACGTGGCTTCTTCTGCCTCCTCTTCCTCGTCTGTTTCTCAGGCTCAGTATGAGCATCACTTCCACGGCAGCAAGCACCACTCTGTGCCTATCTCTATCTACCGCTCCCCTGTCTCCCTCCGAGGAGGACACGGTGGGTTCCCACTCTTGTTTCTTTCTAACCTTTTCGCAGAGCGGTTGGAGCAGCAGAGGGGGAGCAGGGACGATGGCTGCATCTCCTGGGGAGGGGGGTCCTCCCTGCCCCTCATATTTCTGCCGTTTGCTCCCCTCCGCATTAACCCTCCGCTCCTCCCCGAGCAGAGCCTAGGGCTGAGGACGCGCCGCTTCGAGAGCCAACTTCCCCGGCCGGTGCGGTCCAGCAGGACGGAGGGTGGGGGCCGGGCGGGCTCGGGTCGCTCCGTGTCGGACGGCAGCGCCCAACAGCTCGGGACGGCGGAAGGGCATCCGCTCCTGTCCCGCTGGGATCCTGCGACGGGGAATCACTGACTCCCTGGCTTGTAGCGGCTGGCATGGTCATTGCAGCAGCGCATCTTCCCCGCCGGCCACCCTCGCTTCCCGGTTGCCCAGCTGCGGGAGGGCCAGCCGGGGGCTCGGGGAATTGCCGCCGCTGCTCCTCCCCTGCCTGCGCGCTCGCAGCGTTCCTGGGTGAGGATAGAAAGGGGCGTACAAAGGAAAAGGCGAGGTCTCATTCCTGCTCCTAGCTTCATGCTTGGTATCTGGTAGTGTCTTCCTGGGAAACACTGGGGCAGGAAATGATAGGGAGTAGGTTTTCACTCTGGCAGCAAGGGGGAAGGGGGTGTCTGAGAGATGCCAAGAGAGAGCGAGGGGGCCAGCATCGTGCCCCTGAAACGCTGTGCAATGCTCAGTAGCTGGACCTACACAGCCTCTTACCCAGCTCTCTCAAGTCTCCCCACCCTGACAGGAGTTGGCCTAGGCCTGTCTCATGTGGGGCCTTTCCCTCATCTCCACCTTTTCATGTCTTCTGTCCTTGTCCCTTAGCTTCTGTTTTCAGTCATATCAGCTGGAAGAGGCAGGCAGGCCAAGGACTGGCTGTTTCCCTCCAGGGCTACAGGTCAGGGTCAGGTCTGGCCTTCCATCATAGGAGTATTCACCTAGAGATTCACTTTTATGCAGGGCCAGAAGGACCAGTATCAGAAATGAGGCGTAGGAACACACTCTGAAGAAGAGGGACGGGAAGGAGGGAAGAGATCTGGCACAGTTGGTTAAAATGCCGCATGACATGGCTGCAGCAGGGACTATGAAGATGTGCTGGCAGGGCTGTGTCAGGGTTACAGGGTATTGAAACCTGGAACAGCCTGGATAAATGCTGGTAAGTGCTCAGACGACCAGCAGAGCAGTCTGAAGGGTTCAAATGGCACAACGATGAATGGACCTCCAATGAAATCTCTGGGTCCATTGGCAGAGTCGTAGAAGAAGCTTGGTATTGCAGGTCTGAGCCGAGGTGTGTTGGAGTGGGAAAGGGCTCAGGAACACAGCCAGGAGGCAGATGCTGCAGGTCACAGCTGAGCACAGCGCAGCAGGGCTGTGCTAGCAGGAGGTGCTCTGGCAGAGCTGCTGGAGGGCATTGGAAGAGGGTGACAGGGAGCTCTGCAAGGTGGGTCGTTGATGCTCTGGCAGTGCGGGAGGGGGAGCCCAGGGCACTGCGGAATAACACCGTGCTGCGGGGGCGAGGACTCGGACTGAAGTGGCAGTGGGTGCAGTAGGTTGAGGGGGAGGTGTTCAGCCATTTCTGCAGACAAAAGTGGCCTATCCTTTCAGCCTATCGAACTCCCACTTCTGCTCCAAAGTTCACATCCATCCTAAAATACAAGAGAAACATTCGGGCCCCACATGGGAAAGAAACCAATGCCATGCCAGGCATCAAGACCATCTGTTAAGCACCACCCATGTGAAACACAGTTATGGGTTATTAATCACTAGCAGCAGGAGTCCTGTTATTTGCAGCAATGCTTGAGGACCATGTGAGAGAGTCCCTGTTGTGCTAAAGCGAGAAATAGGAGGGATCAGCCAGTCACTGCCCCAAAGGGTTTTCAACAGCCCAGTTTCTGTAGCTTAGTTCTACTGTGATGAAAGGGGATAGCAAAGTCTGGCTTGTAGGTCACTTGTGAGGAAAGGAGAGAAGGATGTCACAAAATGTGATACTGTTTGGCTTTGCTGTAAAAGTCAAGCAGTAGTCTGTGTGAGAGTCTACAGTGTGTTTCCTGGTCAAGAAATGATAGCTTTTTTCTCCTTGATGGCTTTTCCATCTACCCTGAAAGTCAAGCAATGCCTCATTTGAGATCTAGGAGCAAAAGCAGTTATCAACTTCAGTGCGAAACAGGCATTTTTTCAATGTCCCCATTGCAGGAAGGGATCAAGGGAAACAGAGAGCTCAGGGAGCTCAGGCTAGTGCATAAGCCAGTGTGAGTTGTTTGGGGGTTTTTTGTGGGTTTCTGGCTTGGTTTTTTTTTCTTTCCTCATCATACCATGTAGCAAAGCTGTCATAAAAACCCCCTTTGGCCATGAATAAGGGGGTGAATGGGGTGGACAGAGAGAGGAAGATGGAGAGAGAGAGGAAGAAGAGACCACAAAGACAGCTTGGAAATATGCATGGTTTATTTTTGTGTGTTCTTTCACTGTTGTACAACAGAGGCCCTTGGAACCTGGATCTGTAACAGCATTGAGGAGTCAGATTCCAAGGAGGCTGTGAATTCCCTGTGTTTCCTGGGATTTTGATCATTTGTTTTACGGGTTTTGGAAGGAATCAGATCAGGATCGTGACCACCCTGCTGTGTTGTCTTCCAGCCCCACAGTGCTGACTACTGGGACTCAGTCTTATATTTAAACATATTTTCCTTTTTTCTTCTACATCCCAGTGGATTTCAATCTGTTTGAAGAAGCAAATTAGTATCTAGCACAGAGGAAAAGTAAATGTCTCACAAGTAGTGAACACTTGTTTGGAGTCTGTGTCTAGTGCTTCTTTAAAATCAGTGGAGAACCTTCTTGTGCCTTACCTTGAGCAGGGCTGGACCCAGATCTGGCAGTCACTACTGTGCTGTTGTTGTGGGAGTTAATTCTGAAATCACCGAGCTGGTGCTTTACAATACTTGGGCTGCAACCTGCAAATGCAAAACTTGGCACAGTGTATCTTTTCAAAGAGAAAGTCTTTCTAACAGGTTTACCTTCTTGTCAGCAGGGGAATGAGCCTGGCCAGGCAGGGCACTTCAGCAAGTTAGAAGAAATCTTTTTTCCATGTGAGGACCTTCCTAGACTAGCAGAATCTTTATCCCTAAATAATAGGAAGGGAAACCTCTGATTCCTTTTTGTTTCACTAGGGGCTTGTGAAACAGAGGGAGGAGCAAAGCTGGGGCTGTGTTTATCGAAAGTTCGCATGTGCTGAGTCTTCCTGTCTCCCCTGGGCTATTTAGTGCTGTGCTGGGTCAGCTGCTTTACCTGCAGCAGAGACTTCACAGCCCCTCTTTCCACATCCTCGTTGCCTCAGCTGATGAGCAATGTGTGCCTCTGGTTGACAGATAAAATGAAGGGATTTGTGTGTGTTTGGTCTTAGTGATGAATTAATTAATTTGCTTTCTCTTTTTCTCCTCCAGCTGTTTGTTCTCTGTCTGTCCTTAGTGGCTGTGGAGCAGGGGTGCACAGAGGCAATGTGTGATGCCTTGTGCAGATTGTCCCTGCCTGCACGGACTGCTCTGCAGCTGGGGGAGCAGTGGTGGGCACAGGATTGTTTCTCTTCATTTTCAGTTTATGGGGCCTAGGTTAGCCCAGACTGTTGCACTAGTCACAGGAAAAAGTGTAGGTCTGGTAATGAGCAATCACCAGATCTTGTATATATAACCTTCAGGTCTGAATCAATTCTTAGAAGTTCTGTTATGTGTATGAAGCATTTCCTTCTCTTATATATTTTTTTTAAAATCAGCAAATGAGAGCGAATGCTTGGACAAATCAAGAGTGTTTCCATAAAATAGGCAGGTATTCTGCAAACCAGTGTCAAAGATTGCCACACACAGCTCTAGCAGTGTACCCTTTTAAAAATACATATGTCCTTGCTACTCCTCCAATGTGACTTATTCCTCATCTCAAGATTCTGTGTTCTTGCAATCCTGCCTTTTCCTTATGATAGAAAACAAATTCCCCATCCTTGGCACTGCCCGTTCCCCAGTACAAAGCAGGACCTTTCCTGTTCCTTTTTCACCAGGAGATTACTTTGAGCATAGATTGGCAGTTTTAAAAAAATGGAAAAAAATCACTCTGTACAGAGCAATCAGCAATCCAGAAAAATGAACTTCACTCAGAGCTGAAATTAAGGTTGCAATTAAGTTCTGCAAAGGTGAAAAGCTAGAAGTCTGTCTACTTTCTGTGGCTTGCCTTTATTCTTGTATCAACAATGAAGCCTTATTTTTTGGCAAAGACTAGTGCTGCTCTATGCCTGAATGTTTACATTCCCTTCCTCAGAGATAATAACAATGATTAATTATTTTAAAAGGCAATCGCCTTAAATTATCTCAAGCTGGCTATCCAGAAATCAAAGCATCCAAACTTACTCACTTGGAGTTTTGAGCAATCATAGCTGGGCTTTTCCCTCTCTGTGCTGACTCTGGAGCTCTTCTGAGAAAGCACAGTTTTCAGTAGTTCAACACAGGAAAAATCTGGTCTGTACAAAAGCTGTTTCCTCAAAATGAGGTTGCTATTTGACTTATTCTTAGTATGCTTTTCTATGAAACAATTTCTGATCAGGTGCTTTGTCTTCTCATTCTGTGCACTGTATTAACTGTTCCCAACTTGGAATAGTTTGCATTGATCTCCAAAACTGGTGTTAAAGTCTGTTCACCTGGTACTTGTCCTTAGGAGATCCCAATGATCTTATGAGATCTGAAACATGAGAAACTTACTGTTGAACGCTGTCAGTCTTATTTAATATATGTCTCTGTGCTCTTTGAAACATTGCTCAGACCTGTACTGCTGAAGGTATAGTCTCAAGATGTGTAAAAAAGCGTCCTCTGAAAGCTACTTTGTGCCTGCTCAGTATCTCATAGCACATTTTGCAAAAGGTGGAATGCTAGTCCTAGCCAGATCAGAGCTTCCTTCCTCTTTGAATTTCCTTTGCAATTTAGACTGGAGGTTTCTTTATTGTTTCTGCTTTTGGATAATACAACTCTGACTTTTCAAGCATCTACAACATTCTTCTGCAGAAGTGACTACTTTTCAAAAACAGATGAATCCTGCTGTATGCTTTGTATAGGCATTGATGTTGTAAAGACTATATGTTTATGTGACATCAGCTTTGTAGTCAGAATACTGCAGAATGAGAATGTTGCCTTTTATAATATTTCTACATTTTAAAATACAAGATTTTTTTCTTAATAATTCTGGCTAGTTTTTCTTGTTGTTTTCTTTTTCTTTCTCTTCTTTTGCCCTGGCATGAAAATATATGTTTGAACATATATTCATATGTCATGTGTTATGACAGCCACTGGGTTATTATATACTGTTGTGTTGGGAGATCCAAATTCCTTGCACATCGCACTAGAAGGAGGAAAATGCACCTAGGTCATGTGATGTGGCAATACTGACAAGAACAGAATAGTCTCCAGCTGGTGGTGGGGAAGTTCCATGGTTTGCTGTACAGAAGGTAACCGAATAAAGAGCTGGAGCTTTTAAGTGCAAGGAGTAGAATTTTGTCTGGGAAATACAAAGGATAACCATTCTTCTGTTTTTTCCTTTTCCATGTGCTGCGCTTTAAGAAGACCAGCTCTCTGTGTAGTTGCCCTGGATGACAATTCTGGGCTGGTTGGCATTTTTTTTTTTGTTTTGTTGGGGGGGTTTTTTTCTTTTTGTTTTTGTTGTTTTTGTTTGTTTGTTTAAAAAGTTTTTTTGTTTGAGCTTTTTTGCACTTTCTGTCCTGGTGGTCTTTGATAAAAAAAAAATAAAAAGATAGTTTTTGTGTCATTTGTGTAACCTCTGTACACAAGACGACATGCAGTTGACCAATGGCTCTGACATGTGTGACCTTGATAAGACATTACTTTCTGAATTGTTTTCCTCATCTGTGAAATGAACAGAAAACCATTTTTTCACCAAGGTGAGGCGGGCAATTCTGGTGCATCTGTGTGCTTTGAGATTCCTGGCAGGGAGCCATAGAAATGAATGAAACTCCAGTAGTCCTCTTGGGCTTTAGATGGCAGAGAACCTTTAAAGAGCAGCCTGCTTGTATCTCTTCTTGAAGGACAAGCAAAACACCTTCAAATTCTGAACGTAGATCCTAGTGGTGTTTTCCCTTACGGCTTTAAAGCCTGGACAGGCTCTAGTGCCAAATCCCAGCACTGGTGTTTCTGAAGGAGCAGGAGAGCATTTTGGCAGAGTGCTGGCTGTACCAAACTCCAGGGAGCTTCTGGAGCAAGGGACCTGTGATTCACCATGGCTCTCTCACCACTCTTGGATATTACCTCTCTTGCATTCTGCGTGTGTGTGTTGTTTTTGCACATTAAAACAACTACTTATATCCCTCAGTGACTTTCCCCCAAACTATGAATTTAAAATACTTCCGAAACTGTCTTTTAGAATTTGAATATAATTATATGCTTTGGGTGTAAATTGTGGTTTTTGCTACACAAGAAACTAATGGAAATGATCTGCCTGTTCCTGTAGTTTACAGATTATATGCTTTATATCTGGGGATGTATATTTAGGCTGCTTTTCTGTATGATGTATTAAGATGAAAATGAAGTTAGTGTGAGCTGTAGTGGTTGTGAAGCATGAATTGTGGGGCTGATAAAGGACATTACTAAACTGATCCAGTGCTAAGGTTTACTTTATCAACTCTTAGTTTTGCATCTTTCATCTTTTTGCATTCTTGATGATGGAGGGCAGAAGAGGGGGAAGTATTTTACAATCTACAGAGGGTCTTGTGTCTGCAGAAGATCAAGGGACAGGGTGAATGAATCAGAAAGACATAAAAATATTTCTTAAAAAAGACTCTTTACTTATTCTGTGAATACCACGTGGTAAAGAATAAGGGAAGACTTTGTTTTCCAGAGAGCTCAGGAAGAGAGTACCGTCAGTTTAGTCAGCAGTCCGGGCTCCATTTAATAACTTCAGGAATCAGTTTCTATCCTTGGAACTTGATTTTGAACTTAGAATAAATTCAGCATATTAAACAGGTCAAATTATTGGAAGATTAATCTGCATTAATCAGATCAAATTATTGGAAGGTTATTAATCTAAATTAAGGAGATCAAATTATTGAAGAGGTGGGGAGGTGAAGTTTGGATGTTTTTCCAAAAGTTCAATCTTTAACGTCATGCTGCATGACAAGAACTGATTTTCTGGATGTCTTTGGTGAACCCTTTGTTTCCTTGTTCATCCGCTGCACTGCCCAGTGAGAGTTTTCATGGCTCCCTGCATGGCTGGATCCTGCAGTTACAGCAGCCTACTGCTCCTGCTCCTGCTCCAGCTGGTTTGCTTAATAACTCCAGCCAGCAGAGACTTTACAGGGGTGATGTATGGAAATATTTATGTCTAGCTGGTTCTGTGTGTTTGCTATCTCAGCTACCAATGTTTCAATGCACAAAAGTTATTTTCTGATGAAGACTTCAACCATGAGCATGAGAACAAAGCAGCAGAGTATGGAAATTCCCAGAGTAGTGCTGGGAAGTCAGCTACAGGGTGGCTAAGGGAGAGAACACATGATAGATACAATAGACCTGAAATTGTTTAAGCAAGTTGAGTGTTTCCAAAGTAAAGAATTAAAAAAAAAGAAAAAGAGAAAAAAAGAAGAAACTTATTAATTTTATCTGGTTGTTACATTGACTGTACATTGACTGTATTACACATAGAAAATGGGTTCTGCCAAGGTCTCTGCTTGGCTTCTCCTCTGGAAAGATTCTCACTGTCTGATTTAACACTTAGGAATTCCTGTGTTTATTGCATTAAAGCCTTCATCTTTTGTAAATTCCTGAGTTATGTTGATCATCTGAGACAGTTTCCCTGCAAAGACTCTTGGAGTTTGCAGTTACATAGGCATGCAAGCACTGTGGATCTTTTAGTATCTGGTGAAATGAAAGTGGAAACAGTTGAAACCTGACATTTTTCTCTTTTCTTTATTTATTCTTGATTTACTGGTCTAATGGTAGCTCATCTCAGCTTTTTTCATATTCTGATTGTACTACTGATAATTATGATGTTCTGTGCTTTCACGGGAGAGTTTGTCATTCCCCGATGTTCACTGAGTACAGTGTTTAGGAATGCTGGTGGCCTGGCTAGGACCTAGAGTGATCCTCAGTTTGTGGCCTACATCTAGTCATATGCTTGTGTAACATCTCTCCAGGATGACCTCTGCTCCCCCAATGTCATCTTTTCTTTGTAGTTTAGTAGTGAATGCCAAAACTATTCTAAGTTTCCCTGATCTTGCTCCCCTGTCTACAGTCCAGCATATTTCTGTCAGTGTAAGTTTGGAAGATACTGATGGCTTTGAATGCCTTTTCACTTTTTGTTATCTCACCATGGAGCCTACTCTCCTTCCTGTCCCCTCATGCATTCAGAGGCAGTTCATTAGAGCCAAGGAAAAGACAAAGAAATTAATTTTCCTTGAGAAATGTATTCAGCATCTTATACAGGCTTGAAGAAGAGAAACAGAGCAGAGAATTCGTACTAATTTCTTTTCAAACTTTTTTTTTCCCCCATGGAGAATCTGGAGACAAAAAGTGTCTGTGCCCTACAAACATCCATTTACCTTGTAACTTTTTTTTCTGATACTAGGCACTATGAACATGCCAGGATTGCAGTAGGCTGGAACAGAATAAGGTGATGTGAGTGCCTGTCCTTCAGAATTGATGTGCATTTGCCTAGTATAAAAAGAATATATCTTGTAACCAAATTCCAATGTGGCAGATTCTGCTCAGATGGCAGGGTGGCAAATTCTGCTGGTGGTATGTATCAAAGTTTATTTCAATGCAGGTAGTTGTTTTTCCAGACAGATTGATTTCTGCTTAACAAGACATATACTCAGCTACTTTTCCTGGCCCAGTCATTAGGAAATACACACTGGCAAAATGAACAGCCTCCTCTACTGGTCTAATTAATACTTGAAAACTTTGAAAAACAGTCAAAACCTGAGCCTTTTGTGCTTTCCTTGGTGAGAAATTTTGCCATTGATGTCATTGAAGCCATATTCCAGTTGTTAATGAGCAATGCTGAAGAAGATTTTCTTCAGCAGCAGCATGGAATAGAACTGAAGACAAGAACTCCCAAACATTTTTCCTAGCTCTGCTCCTGGCTTACCTTGATATACTGGATGGTGAATCATACATTGCCAAGTGATTCAGTTTCTCCATGCTGCTGAGTAAATATATGATGATTTTTTAAAAATCTTACTAGATCCTGACATAACACATATAAAAGGAACTGTATTGTTACTTTTCTTTCCCAATGTTCTAGAAAGGTATCTTCAAACTTCAGCCAGAATATTTGGTCCTTGGAATTTGAAGAGCATTGCAGTGGTATGGCTCCTGGTACTGTCTTTGGAAGAAGTCCTGAGAAGGTTGGGTGCCTTTTTAGGAAGCCAGTTCTGCAAAGAAATACTGGTTCTCATCCTAAGAATACGTTGTCAGGAACATGGAGAATGCCTGGGCTGTGTGATTAGATGCAGTGTTTTGTTTCAGTCCCTTCTTTGTGAGAGCAGTTTCTACTCCTGGTGATGGTTTCATTTAGTGCTTCAAGGAGCATTGTGGACATGCATTTCTCTTTGCTGGTTTTAGAAATCTAAGGGGGTTTTTTAGACCAGGGACCCAACAGCTGACTGTATACCCCATCCTCTGTTTTCATTGTCCCTCTTGGTTATCTTATGCTTCTGTCACAAGTTAGATTTTGTCTGTAGCTGTTCAATCAATTCATTTTACCAAAAATTGTGAACAAAATTATTGAGGTGACTTCAGCAATCAAGGGAAAGAAGAGGAGACGGAGAAAAGAGGAGGAAGATGAGAATTAAGTTGAAGTGTAAATTTGTTCCCATTCTTTCTTTCTTTCTTTCTTTCTGATCAGAAGTAAAGGACGGAAGCATTAGAAGAGCCATTAAAAACCCAAGTAATTCTCAAGGAAAGAGACAGGCAATTTGAAGCTAGAGGAAAAAATACACTAAATAAACAGGACAGGAAGGAGCAGTATCAGAGCTCAGCAAAGGGGCTGCCCTGTTGGCTCCTTTTCATCTGAGCTGAGGAGTATCAAGTACTCTGAAGAAGGCTGTAGGATATGCATCTTGTCCACCAGAGCACCAAGTTGCTGGTGTTCAAAGTACAGTGGTCTTTTAGCCACACACTTTTTTGACCTTGGATCTAGACTTCAGAGTATTCTATGTTTTGTAAGTCCAGTTATTGTGATGATTGAATCACCCACTTAGCTTTTGTTTTATTTTTTTTTTTCACCATGTGTTTCTGGGAGTCTTATTGTCAGTATCTAGAATGAGACATCAAAAAATTTAACTTATTAACTATCTGTCTAGAGACTCAAGGCACATCTTTTTCATGGAGGGAGAAAGGGTGGATTCTGCTGCTGCTTGTCAAGAGGAGAGCTGTGCAGTGCTCTATTTATGCTCCTAAGAAGGTCACTAGGACAGACCCAGGTAAAGGCAGGGCTGTATGGCAGTCAGCAGTGGTGCCTCGGGGTGTGTACTTGCCTGTCTGTGCTCCTCTGTTACCCATCAAGAGACTAAGAGGAGCAGTTTGTTCAGATGCAGTGTCTGAACTGTGGGCATTTTTGCCAGGGCACCCCTCTGTGTGTACATAGGGATATGTGCAGTATTCCTCCTCGGGGAAACTTGCTTCTCTTCAGAAGCAGTGTCTGGTTTTTAGATTTCTGCTGAGGTTTAGGATGGTGCTTAATTCATGTCCATAAGGAAGCTGAGTTCAGATTCAGGAAAGGGCTAGGGGCTGCGTGTGGAGAGTATTTCCCTCTAGATACTATGTAGAAACAAAGCAGTCATATATGCAGGAGCTCCTTCTTTTATCCCATTTCACCATTCCACAGCAACTCTTTTCTATAACCTTTTTGGATTCCTGGATTCAAGGGCACCTGCTAGATAGCATGATTAAGTCCCTGGCCTTCATGTGACTGAACTTGACCATGTTTACAGAAGTCCTAGTCAGTCAAGAAGTTTAAAATATAGAAACAAAATCCCTACAAAATATTACATCATCATTTTATACGGAAGTGCTAATGATTTCTAATTATTTGTAAAGTAAATTACTTATAAATAAGGAATAAAGATAATAGCTTATTCTTACCTACATGGTCCCCAAACAAAAAAAAATATGCAGTGAGTTACTCTTGTAAAAGACAAGATTTCTGTTATCTTTGTTTTTTTACTTCACCCTTGCTTTGCATATCTTTGCATGAATCACAGAAAAATGGTACAGTAATTCCAAAAGAATTTGTGGGAAAGTTTTAAGATCCTGCCATGCAAACCTAGGCTCTATAAGTTCATGGACAAGACTGTACTATTAGAAAATCATTTGGAGTCTTATAGTCTATAGTTTTGTAGGCTACAGTCTTATAGTAGCAAAGATTCAGGAACTAAAAAAGATTTTTGGTTCAAATTACAGTTGAGTCATGGACTCTGTCAGTAATCTCTGAGGACAAGACTTGGAAAATGTGTGAGTGAATGTAGAAATTCACTGATAAAGAAATCCTGCTTTAGAGTTGAGGTAAGCAAGGGACTAAACTGTCCCAGACTGCTGAGCTGCAGATAAACTCACAGTACAATCAATGGTATGTCAGCACCAGTTTTGGTTAGATTTGAATAGACGTACCCAACCTGAAGGAAGAAATTAATCACAGAAGATTATAAGAATTTCCATATACACTGGTCCATCTGGTCTGGTATTCTGTCTCTTGACTGAGGCCAGTGCCAGATGCTACAGATGGATGCAAATAACCTCTTTGATATGTTTAATTGTATTAAATCCCGAGGGAGGGTTGTATTTTTTTTCCTTGTCCTCACAAATGGTCATCACATGCTGTAAAGAACTAACAGGGAGACTCATGGCAGTTTTGTCATGGTTATAATATTTCATATGCTGTTCTGTATTAGTAAGTCTTTTTCTTTCGCTAACTTTTTCCTTAGCTATTTTTAAATTGCCATCTGAAAGAATTTTTATGCAGCTTCTTAGACCATCACAGCATTGATAGAGGGCAAGCAACCAGTTTTTGTATTTCTTATTCTAAGATGAGAAAATGGGACGTGGAGAGGCAAAGCACTTTGCTGAGTCAGAAACTGTTACCACATTTAAACAGCCTGAGTTCTGCTGAAATCCCAGGGTTTGCTGCTTTCTGTCACTTCAGTCCAGGTTATAAGGGTGCCTAATTGGAAGCACCTAACAGGCTTTGGAGGTTAATAGAATTTAGGTTGTCTTGTGGCTGTGCACAAAGTCAAAGCTGACAGTACAACCTGGCACTGGTGGTATCCGATCCAGTGCACTTTTCACATTGCTCTTGACATGGTGACATGGTTGTGTTTCTGTCTAGGATTTCTTTGCTGGAATATGTACACAGGGAAGGGAGGAACATGAATTATTATTTTGACACTACCAGGAAGCATTGACCATCATGATTAATCCATCCATGTACTTTTAGTCTAATATGTCTAAAATACGTCCTTTTGGTTTGTGGGTAGATTGTTGGTACAGAGCTTGTCCATAAGCTCCTGAAATGTTTGGCTTGCTGCCCATGAATTGCAACATTGTACCTCTTTTTCTTCCTAATAGCAAACCACATTATGGATTTCTGAGGACTAGAAGTATGATGTGTGTGTGAGAGACTACACATTGCTTTGTAGAAAAGCTAGTTTTGTTTGCATTTGTGTCTAGTAATAATAACCGCAGCCATGTTAATGTTGCCAGAAATGTTTTCTTTTCTGCTTCCAAACTGTGACATTAAGCCTGTTGTGTCCAGTGTCAGCAGGTGCCATGTACTCACAGTGTTTCAGTTACAGTCCATGGTGCATAGAAATAAGTCCTTTCTATTCAGTGTTTTCATCTAAACTAATGTAAATCTCTCAGAGAGCAGCTTTCACATGAGAGTATCCCACAGGGAAAGAGGCAGAGTAGTCTAAGCAAGGAATATGGAAACAACAGCTTTTGGTTATGGGTCATAGTTTAGCCCTGCCTTCTGCTGTCACTCTAGGCAAATCAGAGCTTGACCTCTGCATATTCTAAACTCCCAGGTGGTAATTGGTGGGAGTTGAAATACTTGAGTATTTCCTAGGCTTGGGAGGCATAACCAGTCTGATTTTACTTTTGCCATTACAAACCAGAAGACATTTAGCATTAAGAAGAGTCTGTTGTGCAGGCCCTGTGCTCTCAGCTCGCTACAGGTCACATCAGCTCCCTTGCTGTCACAGTCTGTACCTGCCTATCTAAAGAAGTGGCTCTGACCTGAGTATCCCAGTTTCAGCCTTGGCTGTACATTGTGGCAACTTCAGATGAAAATCTTTATTGGTCTCTTGTATTTGTCTAGCAGTTGCAGACTCAGCCTCAGAAAAAGGATTCCAGGGAACTTAGGACCTGGGCAGAAAGAACTTCCATTTGTTGTTGTAACGTATGATGTGGGTAGTGTACAGAGAATGAAGAGCCATCCCATCTATTTTACTAATGATATTTTATTTTTTCCATATGGAAAAGACCTCCAAAAGCTGAACATGTTGAGCTGGCTATTCCAAGGAATCCAGAGAAGATCAGTCCAAGTAACTTCTTTAAACAGTTACTGCTTGAGAGAAGTTGGTCGTATCTTTTTGTGAAACATCCAAGAACCTGATGCAAAATGATGGTAATACAACCCTTTTTCTGTGCACAAATACACCCATTGTATACATCTGTTTATGGCTCAACATCATGTGCAGGACTTTAAACAGAAAAACATTAAACTTCTACAAGCAAACTAATATAACTAAAAGATGTTCTCCCAAAACTCATTCCTTCCCCACAATGCCTGTACTCTCAGACTACTTCTGCAACAATCTTTCCAAGTTCATTCTCAGGAGCAAAATTCATTTAATGAAACAAAGCACAGGCTGCCTGGTTTCTGTAGTCACCACAGTAAAACATCACTCACAGTAAACAGTCCAGAGCCCTGGATTTAACACATGTATGGTCCAACCTATTGTTCAGTGTTGCAAAGTCATCCAGTGCTGGCAAAGGTCCTCATGGAACCAAATCTGGGGAAAACAGAAACCTTCCATATACTATGGCAAACTCCCACAGACACTCAGTAAATAGAAACATCCAGTTAGCAGGGGGAGAACATTTTTCACAAATAACCACTCTAACCTATTAGCCCTGATCCTCAAGGGAGTCCTTCAAAACAGTTTCAAAGAAAGATCTTGGAAACTGAAATTTGTTACTGCTAAAAGTCAAGGGCTGAGGATAGCAATAATAATTTATTGTATGTTGTATTTCTTTTTGTGTCATGCTGCCTGTGAACTCTTCATATCCTATAGGCAATAATTAGTTCTCCCTTTGTTCAACTGAGGGAGAGAGCCTATTACCATTGCTAGCACCACTCCCCATGGATCTACAGGTAACAGTACTCTTGCCTCAAATTGACTAATTTATTAGATTACGGTGTTAAATTCAGAGCTATTGGTATAAACCTGCATGTAGTTTTGAAAGCTGTTGCTACATTTTTAGATCTGAGTAGGGTTTATGTTCCTTATGTTTTGATTTTTTTTCTTCTATACTGGTTGGTCTACTAAAGGCAAATCTTGCTCATTTATAACTATTAATAATCATAGGTATAAAAACATCACATATAAATTTTTGAAGTATTTATTAAACTTTTCAAACAAAAAGCATGTTTTAATGGAACTTGAAACCTTATTGTTAAATGCCTAAACTTGTTTAAAACTGAATACAGAACAATCCTTAATAATATTTTACTTCTGATGAATTACCCTTCAATGGAAAATTTTCAACCAGCACTAGTCAGAAAATTATTTGTACACAAATGCAAACAAAGACTCACATCTATGCCATTAGAACCATTCTGAAAGCCTGGGTTACATGAGCATTAATCCATTTAGAAGGCTCCCAAAATAGTTGCTGTGATTTCTATTGTACTTGATACATTGTGGCTTGAACAGCAGGGGGAATGAAAAAAATGTCTGGACTTTAGCTGTAGGTGACTGGAGGTCTGGAAGTGAGTATTCTAGACTATGCTTCTTTGCACAGTTTTCGGCTTAAAACTGAATGTTGTACTGTGACTCTGTAGCTGGTATTTTAATTGAAGAGGAGTCTTTAAATTGAAATTGCTGCCAGTGAAATTCAGAGGAAAAGCATTCAAAGACATGGAGCAATGTCGTACATCAGTTATAAGGTCATGGTATTATTTTAACTACCACTGTGTAATAACCCAGTGCTGTAGGTTTTTCCAAACCCAGCTGTAGTTGTGGGCTTGTTAAAGTGTCATTGATGCTCTTACAAAAGGATTTTATAGTGAACTTCTGCACTAAGAAATTTTGGTCTGTAACCTGCTGCTGGAGCAAGCCTGAACTGTGGCTCAATGCCACCATCACTACTAGGTACCCATATTTTTTAAGTGTTTAAAGCTAAATAAATTTAAAGCCCAAACAAGACACTGTTTAGGCAATACGTTGTTTAGGATAAACAATCTGCTACATTAATGCAATGCATTACAATAACTTGTTCAGACACCTCTAATGCAGTTACATTTGCATAAATGAATACTCCTTGCCTGTCTTTACTCATTATCGATTTGCCTGCCTAAACTAGATGTTTTAACATTTGTTTCTCAGTGGGAGTTATCAAACAGAATATATAATTTTGATGAGATCACAGATGTGTGGGACAACATTCAGTCTTCATTTTGCAAGATTTCTATGTCTTTCTTATCAAACTGTTTCTTGCTAATATCACTGGTACATAGCGTTTTTGAATCCAGAGAGCAGGATCCGGGAACCTTTTTCTGTATCCTGCAGGTTCTGGTTTTATAATCCTAGGCAATACTGCAATTTCCTCTTGTGTGTCAGAATTGTGATAGTGACACAGCTTTGCAAGGAATTTTCAGATGGATAGTAGCTTTTGAGCATGTAAAAGTTGGGTACTACTGTAAGGGCACACATAGAAAACCTTATGTACATTTGTAACTACATACTACATTTAGAGTCCTTGATTTCAACCTTAATTTACCTGCCCTAAAGTAATGTATACCAGAAGCATAATGCTTTGCACTGTGGGGTTATTGGACTAGGTGTTTGGTGATGTTTTTAAAGGGCATATTCGTTAACACCATGATCTTATCCAGTTCCTCACTTAATCTATATTGAGCTGCCTAGACATTATTCATATTCCCCTACCACCAGCAAGTCAAGGTCTTGGGAAAACAAACTCGATGCATTCTGTTTATCCATGATAGTTCATCATCTAAGATAAGCCAGAGTTGTCTGCAAAGTGCAATCTCATCAGGCAGGCTCAGATAACATCTCACTTGACTTTTTTTTGCTTATTTCATTAGCACAACTGTCCTGGAGATTTGGGATGTTCAGCTTTACCATGCTGGTGAGAGCAAATCATTAACTGGGGATTGAGATTTAGCCATCATTGGCTCCATTTAACGTGACAACCCTTTTAGTTGTTACACTGAACCTTTATAAGGCTGTGCTCCCAGAGGACATTTAAAGAGGGTGATCTGTGCACCATTACTCTTTAAAAAGATCATAATTCATGTCTCAATAAAGGATTTTCTTTTCTCCCTTCCCATTTTTGTTCATGATTTCACATGCAGCTATTCATTAGCACTGGTATTTTAGAGGCAAGTAGGATCCCTAATTCCTATTTGTTGATCTTTCTTCTTAGAGCCTAAATAGTTCCGGAGACCCAAGCAGCTACCGCTGGTGTGTGCATGTATGCATGTGGTCAGGACCACTTAGCATTCTGTGTCTCTTCGTGCCCCAGTAAAGCAGTTCATTCAGAGTGTCCTTGACCTGTATAGTTCATAATTTTTATGTGAAATTGTGGCCAAGTGAGTACCTAGCCCCCTAGAAACTTGATAGGTTTATAGGTGGGATGGTAGACTGTGGAAAATTCACAGTCAACAGACTGTGTTGCCACTCTCATTTCAGTGCTTGTGTGTCTTACATTTCAGTGTGGAGAATAGAGGAGAGAGAGTGCAGCAAGGAGTGAGTTAACTGCCTGACTTACTAAAGAGCTGGGCTGGATAATGTTTCTCAACTTACCCTTTCAATATAGAGGTTTTGATGCGTTTTCTGTTCACAGGGTTCAAAATAGATTTGGATTTTAGGTTTTAAGAGGGTTTACTACAGTTATAATCATTTTGATAACAGTTCCAATACATTTTTGATAACAGAATTAACATTTAAAATGTTGTAAAAATGAAAAATGTTGAAATGTAAAATACTGGAGTTTTTAAAACACCACTTTTCAATGTAAGAATATTTTAGTTTTAAAATATTAAAGCAACTGTATTATCTAAGAATGTTGGCACCAGAACACTGCCAAAGGAAGCAAAGACTGGAGATGAGGAGGGATAGGATAGTCCTGCATATCTAATGGTGATGAACTTCCCTTGTGTGGAAAAATTGCTTGTCCTAGAGAAGCATATCCTTGGATGACAATCTGTAGCATTTAGAGGTGTGAGAGGAACAAGGCATTGAGCTGATTGAGTTGAATCACCTTGTGTTTATTCCTGATATGTAATATGAAAGTATTTTAGTCCTTTGCCCGGCGTGTCTGGTATTAAACTTTCCCAATCCAGCAGAAATCCCCAAAGGCTGTCTACCACAGTCAACTTTGTTTTTAGAAATAACCACATCCATGCTGGAGATTTTCAGGGGAGACCAAAACTGGATTATTTTTGTTGCTGCATGTCACAGCTGAGAAATTCTCAAAGGTTCTCCAGTCTGCCAGTGCTGGAGAGAGATATGAGGGAAGTACTGAGTCTAATGGACCTAATTTGGAAAGCTTCACTCAGCAGTGGGGGGCAACGCAGAGGTCCTATGGTGTATGGTTTGTGCTGGGATCCAAAAAGGACACTGCTGCTGCTGTTCTTCATTCCCCATTCCAGGCTGCAAATCCCAGCCTTTCAGAGCACGTAAAACATCTTTTTACCTGGCTCCTGCAGTTAAGAGAGAGAGAAAACCATACAAAAAGCATAAGGTACCTTCACACACATATCCAGCACTATCTGTTTCTGGGCTGTTACATGTTTAAATACCATAAGACTTTTCTTGTCATCTAACAGCCTCTCAGCTGTGGTTTCCTCTAAATCCAATTTTAGGACACTTCTGTTTGAGCAATCCTCTGGATTGAAATACATTTATGAAGGAAAGTTCTGATGTTTCCCCAGGTTAAATAATGCATTCGTGAACTGGTAAAATGTGCACAAAAATAAGCAAGAACACATAGTACATACTTCCAAATTGTGCTTTAAGTTCAGATACATCAGGAGAGTACTTGGTTCTCATCCTAGGTCTTTTCTGCTGTCTGTAGCTGCAGTCTCCCAGGTTTGCGTTGATACCAGTAACAGCAGAATGTGGACCAATTACCTTGTAAATAAAAAAAAAGCAGGTAGATAATTGACTTTTGGAAGCCTGCCTAGGCTATTATTTTTATTTCTTCTGCTTGCACAGGGAACTTTGTGCCTGACACAGAAGTGTGACAGCAGAGCAAGGTGTATTCTGGGGCAGAAGGTGGGTGGATGGGAGGAGGAGGTTGATCAGCAGGGGCAGATGGGTCCCACAGTGCCTCTCTGACTCAGCCAGGCTTATTTTAGCAAGCATGTGTGTGTGTGTGTGTGTGTGTGTGTCTGTACTCATTAGGGAGCTTATACATTCATTAGGCTGAAGAGCTGAACAGATGAGGTGAAAGCCCCTTCCCCTTTTCCTTCACGTTGACTCTGGTGTTAATATTTAAGGTACACAGGATAACTTCTCAGTAGGTATCAATATATTGACTCATTTTACTCAGTGACTATAGCAGACCTATGCCAGCTTATACTCAGTAGGGATCTGACTCCCCCTCTCTGCTTTTTATCTGCTTCAGGTGTCTTAAAAAAAGAGAAAGAGAGAAAGTAACAGATTGCATATGATGTAATTTCTTCCCTGGTTTATCCGGTGTGTCAGTCTTTCCTTGTCAGAATCCAGAAGGGAAGCTGTGACTTGGAAAAATAATACATTCAGTATATTGTGGTACACCAAAACTCCAAGCAGTTTGTCCCTTGCTCCAAATTTTAATATGAAATCTTATTTTATAACTCAAAAAAGGACAGGATAAAAGGTTATCATGTTCCTTGCTGACCCCACGTTGCATTTATGGATGAACTCACAAAGGAGCAGGAGGTCTGGAGTTATTAAACATCAATATTAATTATACAAAATCTGTCAACATCTATTTTTAACTGGGTGATTTTTTCTTATCCCTCTGGTGGAGGACCAGGAAGTTTGTTCAGCATGGTTTTGAGGAGATTGTGCTGCACAGTGGCCATTGACAAGGTACTGTGATGGGTCTTTCACTCTGAATAAGAAACATGCTGTTTCAAGGCTTATGCCCAGAAATGAAGATAAGACCTAAGAGGTACAGGAGCATGTATTCCCAAAATGTACTGAAGCAGATTGTAGTTAATAGTATTGTTGTGGTTACAGTGGTTTTAGTGTATAAATGAAGCAAGTGGATAGTAAACCACTGATAAAACTGGTCTGTAACAGACTAGTTTTTTGATGTGAAAAATATTTTTGCTTGATATTTTGCCTGTTTATTCCAGCTGCATCATTTGTTCTACTAAACTACATCAGTTCCCTCTTACAGCAAAGTTTGCTGTCCTTTCACCACAGGATATGATACTGGCTACTGCTGTAGACACATACTGCTCTATGTGGAGGGACCTGGATTTCATCTGGAATGGCACTTCCAGCATTTTAGTACTGAGCTTACACTTCTTGGGACAGATTGTTACTTCTGGAGATATTTTTGGTATGAGACATGCAGTTGGGAGTCCTCATCATTAATTGTCACTGATGTTGTCTGTTGCTAATCCTCATTTCTGGCTATGCCCCAATTATGTTATTTTTACTCTGACTCTGCATTCTTCCTGCAGGCTTACTTGGCCTCATGTCTTGATCTGCAGTGTTTCATCACTGTGAAACAGTGATCAGAAGTGTTTCATCACCTTTGTGAACTGCTCATCAGCTTTCATGGTCCACATCAGAGGAGTCACACCTCAGGGCAAGGCAGAGAGAGCAGAATTATACCACCAGTGAATGCTTCTGCTGCTTCTACTCACTAATATGGTTTAGACTCAGGGCTGGTGGAGAAGTAAGGCGCTGTAACTGAATAAGCAAAGGCTTTCTAAAGATAGTGCCCTATTCACCCTGCTATTCAAGGAACAGAGCAAGATTGCTCTGAGGTTGGGAATTAGTGAGTGAATTCTCTTTTAGTCCTCCAGGTAGCCGATAAAACTGGCACACATGACAGAAAGCTTTTAGGGAGGTGTCAAGTGTGGGAATGCAGTCTGCTGGATAACACTCTGTACTTGGGCTTTGGGATTAGAAGATACCACTGCCAAATTTTTAATGCAGTAGCTAACACTCTCAGGTTTAAAAGATTAATACCATTTATTTGCTTCATTTGCTCCCACCCCCAAACCTGCACCCCAACAAAGCAAAATTTTTCTAATCAGCATGTAGCTTCTGCTGTGCTAGCTGGCTTTATTTATTTTTTTTAAAACATTATTTTTTCTATATTGAAAAAGCTTGAGAAGGAAAAAGCTTGAGAAGGAAAAAAATGTGTTAGGATAGCTGAAGCTCAGTTAAAAGGGATTGGGACATGTTTTTATAATAGATTTAACTCTTTATTTCAAGTGCCTCTCAATTATTTTCTGCCAGCACACCAAGGATGGCAGTGATTTTTTTCTGCAGCAAAGCTAATGTGATGTTTTCTTTAGGGCTGCACAGCACAACATGAGATGAGAAACCAAGAATTCTTGTAAGGCTGCAGGGCTTGGAGCAGCGGAAGAAGGAAGGAAGGGGCTGCTCCTCTCTTGCCCTGAGGCAGCTCAGAGTCATGGAGCAGAGAGCATAGGATGTCAGGGAGCTCCTGTCTATATAGTCACCCCTGGAATCTGCTTAAATTCTGCTGGACACCAGTTTAACCCCATATGATCAGTATTTTCCACGTTTTAAGTGTGATAAAAAGGAGTGTTTCACAGAATTTAACATAAGTCTAATTGGGGCTGGCATGTGTCTAATTTATTTTCCATACTGGATGAAAAATGTTTCTCCTGTATGGTATTTGAACAAGTCATGTATATAACTGCTAAGGGACTTTCATTTGTTTGCTGCACATTCAGCTGGCAGTCCTTTAGTATGGTGTCGTGGAGTGAAGATTTCTGAAATTTAAGTCAAGCAGTGAAGTTTATTTGGTACTTCAAGATTGCATGCAGTTGCTAGAATTTTTTTCTAAATACCAGAGGTGAGTGACTTGCATTTTATGGTGTTATGAGTGGCAGGTTAAAATTCTAGTTCTTATGTCCAGTTACAGATTAGAAATACAGGAGCATACAAAGAGTTACAATAGTGTAGCTGTAAGCAAGGGCAAGTGAGATAAATTATTACTTGCAATTTCACAGCTGTTTACATGTCTAGAACCAGCTAAAAGTATCCTACCGAAATAGACAATATCATTAATTCCATTTCATTGAAAATTGAGTTTCATAAGGAAACTAAATATCATGAGATTACTAGAGGCCTAGAGAAAAAAAGCATCTGGTTTCATCAGGTGCACAAAGCAATTCTGTTGCAGAACAGGTAGAATCCAGGAGCTACAGTGTATTCCAGGTTTACTAAACCAAGCCATATATAGGTGGTCACAGTGGCAGCATCCCTCTGTTATAGTTACAACCATTTTTGGATTTATTTCTTTAATCTCAAATCAAGTAACCTACCAGAGCACTTGGGGAATGGTAACCAACTTTAATATCCTGATGATATATTTCCTAGATAACTACATTGATCAGTACTCTGGAAGTACCTTAGCTAGGCATTTATTGTATTGTATCTCATTTCTGTGACACCAAGAGCATGGCTGATGTGATCTAGCTAACAACAGAAAAGTGTGTGCCGTATCATTGAATGATCAAGCTCCGTGTACAAAGAGGTTAAAAAGTACCATTCTGTGGCCTCTACATTGTCACTCCAAAGCCAGAAATGTGGGGGACAAGTGGAAAGTATGCTGGTCTTTGATTTCCAAGAGCCAAGTGCTTGTAAACTCTTTGAATGGATGGTATATTTAACCCATTGAGGGAAGTTCTGTGCCATGGCAATTTGTTGATGTGGACATCGCACCACTTAGTTTTTAGTGATTTTAGGTGTGGAGTTTTCCCAGAGATGCTGTACCAGAGCATTAACAGAATCCTTTTCTGAGTAGCTTTCTCTGGGATGTTTGGCATCAGCTGCCTTTCTTCATCCAGTCTAGTCTTGCAGTCTAGTCTTGCCTTCTCAAATTCTTCTCCAGCTCCACCTCTTGTTTTCCTACTGCAGCTTCTGCATCCCTGCAGATGGCTGTACCCCACAGTTAGGGCTTTATCTAGACATTCATATTTAGCTGTGTGTAGGAACTGCAAGTTACTTTTTATTTATTTACTTTGAAAGATTCCCTTATCTCCCATCTGTTTAAAATGCTACCTCTACTTGTTCTCCCCAATGAAAGCTTGAAAGAAGGAAGGGGAAAATAAGCTTCTCTCCCTAACAAGCAGCTTATATTTAGCTGAGAAACAAATTAGCAGAGATCTTTATGGAGATGGACAGATTAGGCTCCTGAAGTTCAGGGCTCCTGCTTCTCACAGTCCTCAGTTCTGGATCAGGCCCGTGGAGCATCTCCTTCACCCACTCTAACAACCACCCCAGTCCATTGGGAATGTTTCTTTTGGAGACAGAGAGGGTTGGAGATAGAACAGGGTTGAAAGTCCTTTTTCTTTCCTTCTGCCTTTTTCTCATTGCTTTCAAATAAAAACTAAAATGCAGCCCCCAGAGCACCTTGAAGGATTAAATGCTGATCAAAGGCAGGTTTAACCATATCCCCAGGACAAGCTGCTTAGACACCAAGCAGCACAAGCTGTGGGTTAGTACAGCAACCAGAAAAGCAGAATAAATTAACAATTATCATTTCAACATGAGCAGAGCAGAGTTTTGGAAAAGGAGACACTGGAAGGGTTCAGGGGAGTAGAGTCTGGGGGATATGGATGGAAATGAAGTCCGCATTTATCTCATACATATAGCCAGAAGACATGCTCTGCTTCTGATCTTGGCTGATTTCTGGAATCTGCTGCCAGACACTGCCTTTTTCCTCCTCGGGTTTGGGCTTTCCAGCATAATAGCATTAGTAGAATTAGATAGGAGTTTGTGTTATTAGTTACAACCTAAGGGAGAAGGAAATCTTTGGGGGATAAATTAACAGACCCCTCAGCTATCCTGATTGGCACTCAGCCCTTAAGTTCCTGCCCACTCTGTTCCAGCCTAGCCTTTTATAGGCTTGCAAAATGCAAACTATCTTATTCCTCTGTTTATTTTGCAATGATTTCCCCTAGCAGATTCTGTACTTAGGGTTTCTGGCTTGGACATAATCAGAGCACACAATTCTGCTTTGGGTTTTCTTAGCATTGGCAAAATCTGGGCAAAAAGATGCCATGACTGTTGAAAGCTGGTAAGTTAGGGAGATGCTGGAAAGGATTGTCTACCTTTGAGGACAGTTGAGTTAGTGACAGCTACTTCACTGTTAGTGAAAGGACTGTGAAGAATCAGGAAGCAAATGATCGGCATTGAGTTCTCACAGTCTTCAATAATGTGAGACTAAAGGGCCAGCCAGTAACACAGGGCAGAGATGTTAAAAGGAGAATCATTTTGTGCTGGGTTCAAGACCTACATCTATTGCCACAGGGCAGCAGAACCCAGCTCACACATTCACTCAAAATAGTAACAAGTTGCTCTTATAAGACACTGGATTGTGTGCATCTTAGAGCGGGAGGAGGGATGCAATAATTTCCATCTCTCTCTCAAAGCTCAGTGGCAAACCTTTAGGGAACTTTGAAAATGACAGGCTAGCACTGTTGTAAGAGGAGAGCAGCCATGGGCAGAGAGAAGACATCTATAGGGTCTCTACGTGGTCTTTTCCAATCTAATGTAGAACTAAAGTTGAGAGGGTCTGAAATGCGGTTTACAGTCCTAGTTCACTCCCTGTCCTTACAGAGGAATATGCATCAGAGGCATATTCAGGCTCTAACAGAGGGACGTTCAAATCACACAGCTCAAGTCATTATCTAACACATGTAGAGGTCAGGCAGGGTCTCTCCCTGTGGTGCCTTGCTTTGCTGGGTGAGCCAAGTGTGCTGCAAGTGCTTTTTACCCCCTTAGAGGAATTTGAAGGTAGAAAGCAAAATCTGATGCAAAATCCATTCAATTCCATATGAAAACCCAATATTCTTCTGAAAATTAATCAGTCTTGGAAGAGAACCCCTCTTGCACGCTAGTGTGGAACAGGCAAAGGCCTCTAGCTGTTTGTTCAGCTATCAAATATGAAAGTGAGCATCGTGAGCAGCAGAAGCCTTTCATGAAGGTATATCTTTATTTGTACTAAATAATGAAAGGAGTTCCTTATGAGTGAATAAATCTGCCAAAAGGATTAAACTTGCTCACTAAAACTTTGCTGTAACGCTGCAGTGCTGCATAGATTAGAAGCCATCGTTTGTTACAACGTTAGCAATCCTTTACAAAGAGAACAGAAATACAATTGCCGTGTTATCTCACTTGGAGAACAAGCACACACACTTTGTTTTGACCCCCTGGGATAGTTTAATTTGAATGGAGTTTGGCTTGGGAACCTGCAAGTTTCAATGTGATTGGAGTGAAGAGGGAGTTACTGATCCGTGAAATGCTTGGAAAACACAAGGACTGAGCTCAGGGACTAAAAGGTCAGTCAGTTTTAGTTCCTGATGTTTATTCTACTTCTATTTGATGTATATCCAGAGCTTTCACTCATAGACAGTCATCTAAACCTTGGATTTTGGGAGGAAAGGAAGAGGCTGAGCTGTGCATGCCTTGAGGAAACACAGTGAAATAATGTTGGACTGGCATTAGTAAAGTATACAAGTATATTTAAGGTATACAGCTGTTAAGATTTATTAGGATGATTAGTAGAGAAAAAAAAGAGGTCAGAAGAGCTTGTGAGAGGAAGGTGAGTGTTTGTCTGGTAGTGTTGGGTGTACTCTGGAAGTTTTATGACTTTAAGATGGTTTTATTCTATTTGGGAAGCAGTCAGCCTTCCCTGAACACATCCTCTGTAAGCTAAGCAAAGCTTTCCTGTGGCCTCTGTAGATGTTTTTTGCCTCTGTGAGTTTTGTTCTTATGCTAAGATGTGCCTCAAGAATTTTGATGTTTATTCTCAACACTCATGCACTAATTAGGAAAGCACAATTATCTCTGTTTACAAGCAGGAAAGCAAGAATGTCAGGCTGTAGCTAAATTTACTCTGCATGTATACTGTATTGCACCATGAAGTATTGGTCTCACAGGCATCTGAATCTTTTACCAGGACACGATCATGTGGCACCTCCGCACCCTCTCATTTTTCCAGGTTTTCCGTTCATGAAAACTAGGGTGTTAAGTGGGAGGGTTAATATATTCAGAGTTCTTGCCCTAGTTTGGATTTGGGACAGACTTGGGGTTCAGACATGGACTGGGCAGTGTGCAAGCTCCCCAGGGCCTTGTGCATGCTCCTTCCCTTTGGCCTGGGGCGAGGGGCACAGTGAGTGGCAAAAATTGACTTTCCTGCCTGCCCAGCGTGAATGGTGCAGGAAAAGCAGCAGTTGTGGGTGAATGACAGCACAAGTAGTAGTAGGTGTTAGGGAAAGACAGGAGAGCACCACAAAGCTGCTGCTGTCAGGACACACCAACACCAAGGACACAGGAATAAGCAAGGAGGAAGTGAGATAAGAAAGAATAAAAATTCCTAATCAGCTGAGAGAAACGAGATGGGTTTTGAGGCAGTGATGAGGGCTTTGTGGAGGTACAGAGACACTTAGGAGACAATCCTCATAAAAAATGCAAAGTGGCTGTCATTTTAGTATTTCTCTCCTTGCTTAGCTGGGGTGTTGTTCTTCCTTTGCTGGTGTGGCTGTGGGGCCTGGGGGATCAGGATTCTCAGCAGGGAGAATTACATACACCTATACACATGCTCATGTCAAATATCACCAAGTGATGTCAGACTTCACCTTGTTGATCCTTTTTCTAATGACTGATGTGTGACTTTCAAGCTGGATTGCTGCAGGAAGAAAATGAAAAGCTTGCACTGGGGAGCTGATTTGTGGCAGAGGCATCCACCTACTAGGACATTTACAGACAGAAGTGGTTTAGCTGGTTCTTTGCCTGTATGTTGGGTTTCCAGCAGGAAATGGACCTTGAGGGGCTTACTTGTGTCTATGTCTCTACACCCAGAGCAACTATGTGATCTGAAAGGACACTGAATGTCCTTACAGCGTTTCTGAAGTATGTCAATATTTGATCCCTTTTTCAGTACTTTATGTTGTGTGTAGCTACTACCTGGCACCTCAGGAGGGCTGCAATCAGTTGTACTGTGTGTGTATCCCAATGGAAGTACTTTGGATTTAAAGTTACTGACTAGAGAGACTGCATTGCATCTTTTAGAGTTTTCTAATATGTTTTAAGAAATGATACTTTGTAACACCAAGATAATTTCTTGGCCATTTTTGCTGAGTTTGAGAGAAATCTCTTAAAATGCCCTTGAGGTTTTCATGCAGCAGGTGTGCTCCTGGCTGGGCTTTGTAACATGTCAGTGGAAAAGAAATTACATTAGAATAAATGGGTTTATTTCAGCAATTGTTTTTTAAATTAACTTGGGCATTTATTTGGGTTTATTGGGAATTGGGATTTCCCATCCTGAGCTCTAATATGAATGGCTCTGGCAAAAATTGATGCAGCATCTCCAAGTCAGTGGGACGGTGATGGAATGAGACACTGAACTGGCTGGTTTCAATCTTCCTTAAGCCTGAGGGTGAACTTGAGAGTAATTCATGTTTGTTTTCGTCCTCTGATGCTCTACTTCCTTTGTAGGCTGTGGTATACAGGCTGATTCAGATAATCCGTAATCAGGCCAAACATCCAGAGAAGTCAAAGGAATTTGTTTGGTGTCAACACTGCAGGACTTGTACCACAACGACCAATTCCAATTACTTTGGTTATTTATGTGATGTTGGTTATTTGCTCTGTTGCTTTCATGTCAGTGCCAGCGTTCCATGTCCATAGCCCAAATGAAAGACTAAGGTAGCATGGTAAGACCAAGTACAATGCAGACTAACTTCATTGGACCGGAGGCAGAAGGTGCATTCTCAGGCTGTTTGTTTGGTTTATGATATCCAGGTGTTGGACAAGGTTGATCCTGTGGTCTTGGGACATAGAAGTCTAGAGATTTATGCCTGTCCTGTGCAATGAGTTTCCAGGTACCCCAGACCCTGCCTTAGGAAAGGGCTGCAGCTCTTAACAGTGTTAAGACTTGTAGTTCTTGTGTTGCTTTTCTTCCCAGTTATTCTTCCTGCATATTTATCATTTCTCTTGGTAGTTATGCTTCTGTTCCATATACAGCTAGTAGATGTAAATGAGGCAACATGTACCCCGAAACATAGGAACAGTGTTTGCAGTCAAGGCATATTATGCACATCGTATTCTGATGTGAAAAATATCTTTGACATTCACTTACCTGTTTAAAGCAGGTGAAAACCCTACACAGCATGTTCTCCAGTCTTCTGGCAGGCATGGAGCAAATTCAAACCTAGCATAAAGAGATGTCGCTCTTCAGGCTTCAGCATGTTTAAAGTTGGTGCACAGTGCCTGCCAGGCAAGCTGTTCTGTGCTCTTGCAGCAGGGAAGGTGAGAGAGTCTGCTTGTGAGTGGGAAAGGGTGTGCCAGGATGGGAACATCTATCCCTGACTGGCAGAGAGCTGTGCACCCTCAGCTGCAGTGGGAACTGCACAGGGCCGATCAGAGGGATCCTCTCTCATCTTGCTCATTTTCTTCACAAATGCTATCCATCTGCACCAATATTTGCACATTCTGCTAAAGAGACAGCATCATTACCACTTGCTCAATATCTGAGCTGCTGAAATATTTTTTTGCATTATTTAATGCTCAGATGAGATAATGTGTTTGGGTGGACAATGAGGTGCTCTGGGCTTCTGGCTCCTCATGCACATGGGGAATGCTGCTCCTCTGCTTTCCAAAGGGGTACCTAGATTGCTGAGAAACCTGCTTGACAATCCTCTTACCTTCAGATGAGGAATCTGTCTCTCTCATGCCTGAATGGCAGGAAAATCTAAGGAGCCTTGATAATTGTAACATTAAAAAAGTTCACTCCAGAAATCAGCGAGTAGCTGGAGAGGTATATAGGAGCTGAAGGGAAAGGATAGAAATGACCCTGCAAGCAAACTGGAATTTTGTGTTTCTGAAGCCGAGACAGCACTAGAGAGCTGAGATTATCCCCACAAAACATAATCTTCTTAGGCTTTGTTCACGGCAGCACTGGGCTTTTTAAACAGAGGAGGGAGGGGTTCCAAACCCACATGTCTCTTATTTAAATGCAGGCTAATTTTGCACCCTGTGCTCCTCACCCTCCCACTTAGGATTCTGTCAGTTGGCTCAGATCAAATGGCTATAAATCCAGAAACACACTTTTTTCCTCTCTGTCTTGCTGTTGCACTTACCACAATACATTCCATAGGTCTCTGGCTTTGGAGGATGGAAACAAGCTAAACAAGCTCCCTTGGAGCTGTGAATTCCTCATCAGCCCCTGCCTTGTTTTATGGGTATAGCACATTTCTGTGACAGCTCAAAGAGAACAGGGGAAGGACCTTTATCCACCATCAAGGGTTCAGAGGAAATGTTATTACCTTTGCCAGTTTCCCCAGGCATGCTGTTATGTGGCATGCACTACTGTGTGGCAGGTGGGATGAGGCTTTAGAATCTCTACTTCCCATTAGAAAAGGATATATTCTTCAGCAGGAAAAAAAGCCTCTGCTTTCCCTTATCAGAATCTGCTGACTTTGTTACCAAAAAAAACAAAGGTTGAAGGAGCAGTCAGTTTTTCCTCCAGGAAAAAACAAATTCCTGTCAGGGAAATACAGATTATTCCATCCCATTTTTTCTCCCTGCATGGTAGTCATGTGTATTTCTCCCCATTAACACTCCATTGCCACATACCCTCAATTCAGATCCTGGAACAGCAATGTCAATCTCAGAGCTTTTTGTTTCAGATATAGAGAGGCACCCAGCCCCACAGATGGAAGACCTGAAATGTGGAGCAGGGTCATTCCTGTTACACTAATATAAGCCAGCTTTCTTCTGCCAACCTGGTCTCACAACATGGCCCTTTCTTTATGCCTTATCCGACAGAGTTGGCTTATTTTCTCTTCTTGACAATGCCACTACCACCTGTGTTGCAATATCCTCTGAATGAATAAGAATGTACAGTTCTACCTTAAACAGCTGTTTGGAGAGGAAAAACATATTTATAGAAAAATGGTATCTTGTGAATGAATCCTCTTCACAGACCACCTGGCACTGGATGGCTCAAACACAGGGTAGTCCAAACATTCAGAGATGAAATGTCACTGATAGATGGAATTGTATCGCAAATTGAGGGCAGCTGAACAAGATGCATTTTAAACTGTCTGTTTTGAAATGTATCAGTTTTAAAACAAATGATGTAAAGTGTCTTTATAAAGTACCTTAGGAAACAGTAATTTTTGCTAAAGACTTCAGGATCATGGTTTTTAGTCAGATGAAAAGGACTTCTCAGGGTAATATGGTGGCCAAAGGACTAAATCACTCTCTGGATATGTTAAAGGACAGTATTGTGTAGAAACAAATGTATTTAGTCTTGGTATGATTGTGAATGAGATACATTTCCTATGCATACAGCTGCTATTACCTTAGAGGAGAGACAGTTCTTACATATCATAAATAATTGGTAAAACAGTTGAAAAATTTGTCAGTGAGTGGTTAGTATTTACCTGAAAAGAAAGAGACAGGGGAGACCTTGTTTTTCCCTACAACTTCTTGAAAGAAGGTTGCAGTGAGATGGGTGTCAGTCTCCCAAATAAACAAGTGATAGGACAAGAGGAAATGGCCTTGAGTTGTGATGGGGGAGGTTTAGATTGGATACTGGGGAAAGTTTCTTCATAAAAGGGGTCAAGCATTGCTTGGGGAAGTGGTAGAGTCATCATCCCTGAAGATATTGAAAAAATGTGTAGATGTAGTATTCAGGGATATTGTTTAGTGATGGACTTGGCAGTGTTAAGTTACATTAGGACTCGATGATCTTAAAGGTCTTTTCCAACCTAAATAATTCTGTGATTCTGTAGAATGGACGGGTGGCAATAAAAATCTATAGCTGACTACAGTGGCAAACAGCAATTTAATAAGAGAGCTTTTAATTTTTTAAAATAGGAGGCATGACATGATTTTGTGGCTGGAACTTTAAACTAGACAAATGCAGACATGTAATAGTCTGCACGTTTCAGTTTTCTACAGTGTGGGAAAGCCATTGCTGCTGCCAATTTTCCATCAAAAATCCCCTCTCTGAGGAATTAAACCAAGAAAGTTAGCTTGAGTTGTGCTAGAGTTCAGGGTAGATTTTTTAATGGCCGTGAAAAAATAAGTCGTGCATATGTATCTTTTGCATCTTCTGCAAATTCTTAACTGTTGAAGCCTAACACTGGAGGGCAAGAAGCAGGAGCTTCTCCTCCCTCTGTGGTATTTTTCTTCACATTATGTGAACTCCCCCAGTCCTCTCCTACTGTGTATAGAGCTGCAGTGTAGGTGACTTACATCAGCCTTTTCATTCTAAGAGGAAGTAAGGTAACATCTTTCTCAAATAATTTAAGCATACAGAATTTATCTTGCAAAAGTCTGACTGCTAGACTTTCCTTTCTCCCGCTGACTTGTCTGAGCAAAATCACGTGATCCGTATGTGAGGGGAAAAGTCAAAAACATTCCTGTAAAAGACTGTCACCTTGCCATAGTCTTGAATCCCCTTTTGTTATCCATAGGGTGTGGGGAAGTTATTCCTTTTCAGTAAAGAAGGACACATGTTTTTTAACAGGTGATTCCCTAAAGCTGTAAATTACATCTCCTCCTCCCCCTCTTCACCAACCCACCCGTCACGCTCAATCTCCTGTTCCATTTTGCTAATGCCACCAAGTGCTGGTCATAAACCATTGCCCTAATTACTCAGAACATGGGGCTGAATGGTTAGTTAGCAATGCTATTGCAATTATGGCAACTTTTCAGGTCTAATAGCACTTTATGTTTCACTGCTTTTTATATGTCACTGGTTAAGATGATGAATTAGAGGGAGTAGTGCACCACCTGCTCATGTTTTCCCTCACAGCAGTGGTGTACCCACCGTGATGCTGTCTAGATATGTGATGTTGGCTGACTGGGAGCAGCTGCAGGTGGCTGGGGGTGGTTGACCTGGGCTCCTCTGCACGTAGGACTCCTGCTCTGAATTTTCCCATATTCTTTCAAACATGTGATTTGTCTGTTTCATTACCATGAATACAGTCTATACTGTTGTTTATTCTCTGTGTTAAAGGAGTTTCTACAACAGTCTTGGGGTAAGAGCACCCATGGTGAAAAGGAATATTAAACTGCATGCAACTTTTCCTTCTTAAAATGAGGTCTAAAAGGAAAGAGAGAAGCTGCAGCTTTGAACTTTTAATGTATCATGGTATCTTTGAACTAACTGGTGCATGAAATGTTCTTAAAATTCTTTAAAAATATGATAGAAAATTATGATGTGTAGACTTTTTTTAAGGGATGTATATTAGGGGGAGAAATGTTGGTATAAAGGACAGAGTTTAGTCTGGGTATGATCTTCAAGTTCTTGGGTATTGCCTTGTAATTAAGAGCTTTAATTGTCTGGTCTCCTGCTCTCTGAAGAACTCCCCCTTACATTGCCCTTTTATCAGTTTTAGAAGATAATATTTAAGCAGTGCTGCATGAATACCCTCATAATTGGTAATAAAAAAACTGTGCATTTTCTCATCATATCTTTGATTCCAGTTCAAGGGAAACTAGCCCTTTAGCTAGAGTCTTTAGAGGAATTTTAATATGGCTATATTAGTTTGGATATATAGTGTGTTGGTATGCTTGGGGAAAGTGCTGAATTGTTGAATTCAATTGATGGAACATGGCTGCAATGGTAAAGTGATAGCCTGTCTGCCAGCTTCTCTTGTTATTTACACCATATGTATACAGTGATGATCTCTTAAGCAGCTCACATACACCTATGCTGACTTGGAGAGCTCATTTGTGTGGCCAGGAAGGGAGTCTCTGTTATGCAGTCATTCCTTGCATTTGCCATTGAGGTATTCCCCAAAGACTCCTTGCTTTTAAGGTGCTTGTAGGATAACAGTATGTGTTGGTTTTCCTGAGTTGATACTGTCTCTAAAAAATCAGATCCAAAAAACTCATGTCAGAAGGGTACTGAACCACCAGCAGACGTGATTCACTTTTGTTTGCTCCTGCCCTGGACCAACAAAAGGCCAGAAGCCTAGCAGTGAAACACTATATGGCCTCTTCTTGTACCCTTTTTGCCAATTTTGGATCTAAACTTAGGTGAAATAAGTTCCTGTGTTCCCATCTCAGTCCCAGCAGCTTTCTGAAATATGAATAACAGCTGAAGAGAGAGGAACTTGACATACTGTGCAAAATTAAGATATGTCAGGGAAAGAAACACACTAAGGATATGGATGTATTTTTCTGGTGTAGCCTCTATGAGGCCAAAGAGATTTTTGGTGTTACTGATGTGACATTTTGTAGGGAGATTGGAGTGAGAAGTGCCAGGAGTGTCTTGGCCACATTTATAATAGCTCAAGGAAATTAATTAATTACACTTAAACGTAATTAAATTGCCTTTAATTTTCCTTTACAAATAGGTGGCCTTCATACAATTTAAAATAAATACATATATAAATGAATGCAACATTATCATATTTACATTATCCTCCTAAGATAACAAGTAGAAAGCAGTTGTAAAACAGTTGACACAATGGATACCAAAAGATTCTTTTCTGCCTTTGCTGCTGATACTGATGACCAGATCTGAGGATACTTGTGCATCTCACGCACTGTTGCATAACAACCTATATGAGTTTTGTGAGCTGATTTATTTTCAGCCTTCTAGCACATGACTGCTTCAGACCACCCTCTCTTGTCCCAAATTTCTCTTGCTCCCTCCCACAATCCTTCTCAGCCTGCTGCTTTGTGGCTAGCGCCAGTCTGCATATCCTTTAAGAAACACCCTTGAGGAATATCGTGCCATTATGAATGTGTCCCAGACATTTTCCAAGACATGCTCAAAATAATTTTGCTCCTTTTACTTTTGCAGCATTGCCCCATTTCCTTGATTTAAGATGACTCGACTTACATTTCCTTAAGTTTTAATCATCTTCTTTGGAGAGCATGGCATATACCTTGCTTGAACTTGGCCAGTTGTATCTGAATTTGGTCTGTCAGGTACTGAAAGCAGGCCAACCTCACATATGACTGGCTTAGACAAAAGAGGCAGTATCTAGAGGAAGTTAAACATCCTTAGGGTATGATTTGGTTTGTTTGGCTCCAAAAGATAGAGACAGTTCAAGTAGGGAAGCTGGGTACACACTACACTAATAATTTCCTGAAAGCAGTGAGAAACATTTAGCCCTTTAGCCTGTACTCATTTACTATGTGCATTACTGTTTGATAATGACTGGGGGGACGAACGGCATGGGAGTGACAATGTGGTATCATGCTGTTCTGGATCTGTAAAGCAGGCTGCTCTTGGAGGGGAATGTCTGTCCTATTTTGTGTTTAGTAAGGGACCATATGTGTGCTCTGCATATTAGATGTCTTTCTTACAGAGCTTATGTCATAAGTCGTATCAAGACAATGAAAGCAGTATTAAGACTCACACATGTTTAGAGTGAACCGGACATAATACTCTACTCCTGCACCAGTATCATATGTTTGTTTAATCTCTCTAAAATTCAAAATCCCTGGACCTTAAGAATAAGGCTGTTTGCTGATCCCCTCTGCAGCAGTCCTTTCTTGCTGACAGTGTAGTATCTTTCTCTAGGATTTTCCCTACTATCCTACTTTTCTGGCAATTCTGAAGCAGATGAGTGTTTACTGCCTACATTGTCCTCTCTTCCTCCCTGTCTTTTATTTCTGTTTTGTTCTTTTCTCTCTAGGTCCTGAGAAAATAGCAAACAGTCACCTCAGCTCATTGCTTCTGATACCACTCTGTTATTCATCCTCCCCTAAAAGCAGGTTCACAGTTTAGGAAAGCAGTCTTTCCAGACTCTAATGCAAGTTTGAAATTTGAGAGCAGGATTTGACTTGAGCCTGACCCTCTGTTTGGCTGCAATATGTGTTTGTGTTCTCTCTGCTGTGCCGAGCTCAGCCTTCCGACTGCGACCTTACAGAGATGAGGAATGGTTCCCAGAGCCATTCAGCTATGCTGAAACCTGTGTAAGCAGGATGTATGGGGGCTCCTTTTCTGCAACCCTTCTGTTTTAATGAAAGAATATTGTTTAGAGCTAGGCATGTTTGTGCTTCAGTGCACATGGAAGCTGTAGGGAGAGAGGATGAAGGAGATGCAGCGCAGTCTTTTGGCTGCAGCTCTGTGACTACCTGATCCTCTTGACATGCCCTGAGAAAGGAGGAAAATATTGTTATCCCTTTTACCATCAGCACAGGAACAACGTGTGTTGTACTAGTCAGTGCATTCTTTTGGAACAGGAAACAGAACCCAGAAATCCTAACTGAGCTATGCCTCTTGATTCCTTATTCTCATTACTCCTCTTCGAGCTTCCTCCTTGTAGCCTGTGAGGGGCAACATTATGCCATACAGTGCATAACTGTGAAAATTGCATGGGACCATTGAGAGAGAATTTTATTTCCTTTTAATTTTTTTTATCTTCCCCTTTTTTAACATCCCCTTGATGACTCAGAAGGCTGACCTGGACCAGAGACTAGACAGAGCAAAAGGATAAAGTAGATATTCGCCAAAAGGCCTCAATAGATACACCCTGGGCAGTGCAAGAGCCCAGCTGGGCTGCATCAGGTGGAATCCCAAAATGTTCACAAAATGGACAACTGGTCATGAGGTCTCACACTTTTATAAGTTTTGGTCCATTAACATATTGGAGTTAATTGTGCAATTTAAGCTTGAGGTTATGAGGCTCCATCCTCCTTGTTTTTCTCTCTTCAGTTCACCATTGTTTATGCTCTTGGGCCTGAATTTTGTGTTGGTTGTCCTTGGTCTCAAGCTAGGAAAGGAATTGTTTTGTCTACCTACTCTGTGAAGACAGCTTACCAACACTTAAATATGAAACCCAGAACTACACACTAAAACAGCACAGAATCTGTGCTAAAACTTAAGGCATCACCCCAATAGATTAATAAGATATCAAGAAATAATGTGACCTTGTTTAATTATTGGATGATATATCATCATTGGTTTAATATCCAATTGACAAGAGAGAAAAGGAGCTTCAGACTGTTAAGGGAGGTTTAGGTGAGAGGGAATGGTTTCCTACTCCTGCAGGAAGCCAAAGTCAATGAAATTGCTGCTGGGCCACTCCAGAGTGCAGCTCTCTGGGACAGCAGTCAGCAGTTTGCTGTGGACTGGAGTTGGAATGGGCTAAGGTTACCTTCACAGCTATAATTCCATTACTGCTGCTTTTTCACGGAAAGTGATTTTTTTCATTTGTTCAGCAAATGAGGCAGAGGAAGAATGGAGGGATATGTGGCACGGAAGTTATTTCCTAAACCTCAGGCTGAATTCATGTTGCATATGAGCTGGGAATAAGAAGATTGGGTTTGGTTCTTTTTTTGCTATGGCTGTGATCTGAAAGCAGTGCTACAGAAGCTAGTGAATTTGCATCACATTTAAACTAGCATAAATGCAAGAGGGTTTGGGCCAATTTTTCAAGTAATTGCTTAGTTTCAAGTGTTTTTTCTAAAGAATAATTCCTGGTTAATTCTGCTTCTGTACAGGCTTCTGATGTGATTACATGAAATTCATTAAATGAACCAGAGAGCCTTACCTCCTGCTTTGCCTACCCACGAACCAAGATCTTGCCATGTAAAATTTAAGGTGAAGGAAAAGATCTGTTTCTTTCAAAGGATTTTCAGTGCCTTTTTACAAAAATTTAAAAAAAAAAAAAAAAACAAAAAAACTGAACATTGTAATACCTCATATCTCCAAATTATTTTGCTTCAGAAAGGTGGAGATCAAATTAACTCCTGACTTTCTTTCAAAAAAGTTAGTGAGTACAAAGATATAGGGACAAGTCAGAACCATATATAGAGATCTTGGTGGACCCCTAAAAAAGAACTAGGAGGCTTTCACATGTGTTTTTCAACAGTCATAGGGACTATTGAAACTGTGGCAGGATAGAAAGAGTATGAAGTTTCGAGGTGAGGAACAGAACATGCCTCTCCATTTATTTCACACATGCAGCAGTGTTAGCACCTATTTAGATATTTATCTGCAAACTGAGAAAATTGAAAAACTAAGAGACCCAATAAGACTTATGTACTTCTGTACTGTAATTATTATTATACCTTATCTAAGCCTGAATGCTTTTGACCATAACTGTCTTCAATGGAAGCTACAGTTCTTGTGTGATGAAAATCAGATTTTAAAGTAATTATTTACTTTAGTTGTAAGTGCTTAAAATTGAGTCCTGTAGCTTTACATTTGGAAAATTAGTATAATGGCACCTGTGTTTTGAGGTAGAAAGCATTAGGATTAATCTGACATTGTTCTTCATCAGTAGAAGTTTTCCCTGTTTAATCATTTAGGGGTTCAGACTTGAGGCCTGCACACACACAGCACCAGTATGTGTCTGTTCAGCTTCATTGCGTCATGGAACTCTGGTCTGGCTTTAGTGTGGTGGGATTGTTAAGTGCTGTAAACTAATTTGATAAGAAATGGACTCATCATCCAGGTGTGATATATATATCTCTGTGTGTGTGTGTATATATGTACACATACAGCCCCCATATTGGGAGGTATGCCTTGCTGTACTTGTGAAGCAAACCATCTTGCTTCCTCGGGTGTTAACTGGCTGCAACACTCTGGTATTTCAAATCTTACTTAGGTTACATTCAAACAAAATTTGTTGGCGTTTGACGGTTTGTCTATGGCTTTCAGAGATGTTAGATGTTGCTGATAAAAGCCTTATATTCGCTGCATTTCTGTGACAAATGGATGCCAGATACAGTCTGAAACTAAATTTTAAGCACTTAAGGGCAATTTACAATACTTGCTACATTAGATGCAAACGCTGGTTTCTGAGAAGCCAAAATTTGTTTCAAAGATAGCAAGTGGATGAGATTAATAGAGCTGAAATTATATTGGATTGCTTCAAAGACCGTTTATGAATGTACAGAACACCTGGAAAATCTCTCATTCAAAAAGAAAAAACCAACCTACCTAAGCAAAGACGAATCAATATGGAAAATACCTCTGCAAAATAGAGCAGAGCTAAAAGGAGGCTTTGGGAGGATCTAAATTAAAAGGAATTCTGTGACAACATGATCTATAACACTTCCATGCGATTTTGTTACAACTGTTTGGGACTATCCTCTGTTTACACAAAAAAAATATTAGATATTAATACCTAGCCTTTTGGTTGTATTTTCTGATTTTCAAACTGCTGTGTGATGTCTGAATCATTATTGTTTTGTAGATAGGTAAATTGAGGCACAAGAAATAAAGGAATTTATTGAGACTTATGAAGCATGTCATTGGTGGAACTGAAAATAGCAGTCAGCTTCCCTAAGTTACTGTTGAACAGTAACTTAGTGTCCACACAAACATCACTCTGCCCATCTTGATCTCACAAAGCAGAACTTTTATTAGCTATCACTTTTCCTGTTCTGTTTGGTGGGAGAAAAGGTTTAAATGCTGTCAAATTTGCAAACTGATTTTGAAATCTTGGAAGTTTTTTTTTTAACTGAAATTTTAGCTTATTTGTAATGAGGCCCTCTCCATTTTTTTAGTACATGCATTTTTTGTTTAGTTTTCCTAGCTGCAACCAATTCAGTACTTAAGTTACATAGTTTGCTGCTAGTGTCCTGGATTTGACCTGAGATACAAAGATAGATAGTATGAAGAGTTTGTTTCCTGTCTTAAAAAAACAATTGGGATAAAAAACCACATCTGTCAGCTGAAGGAAAGCTCATCAAGTGGTGTGAACTGACTTCTGCAGAGCTTCACAAACTTATATTGACTGAAAACCTGACTCAATATAAAATTATTTCCACAGTAGAAGAAATTCCTTAAGACATTCAGAGGGGGAAAAACCTCACATGCAATCTAATGGGTTTCTTTAGGGTTTTGTTTAGTTTGTTTAGGGTCTGTTTAGTAAAGACTGAACTTAGTCATGATCCAGAGAGGAGCTGGTTAAAGCTGGTAGTGAAGAGATTATTAGGTACCATTTCCTGTGAGTTCATCAGGAATTATATGGAGTGTGGTGTGAATGGCATCACTATACCCTCCCTCCTTCCGGCAGCACTTGAGTCAACTTCGTGTTGAATTTCAAGAGGCACTTGAGAGAAGAGAGGCCAATGCTGGTGCCAGACAAACCATGCTGGTTTTGCAGGATCTTTTTCATTGTAGCAGTATTGCAAAAAGCACAAAGGGTATTCAAAGAAGAAAATGCTCTTGAATTTGCTTTACTCAGAACATCAGAGGGATGAATGGATAGAGTGGGTAAACCAGTCCAGGGAGATGGAGAACATTCAGTTTCTCTTGACCATTTCTGAAAAAGAACTGGGTTTAGAAACTAGAAAAAAAAATCTGGTTTGGTGGTGCTATTCAATTGCTTTGTATTTTTGCATCAATATAAATTAATCCCAAACAGAAAATGTCAGAACTCTAGTAGGAGCATTTTTTTTATAGCTTACTCCAAAGAAAATATAGTTCCAATTAAAAACAATTTTTGAACATAGATTCTGAGGTATTTGTGCCTAGATGTAGATCTGAACTTTTTCTGATTAAGGTTGTCTTTGCTTGGAATTAAAAGAGATCAGAAATGCTATTCATGAACATACTCTCTGAGATTTAAAGTGCAGTTTTGTGAAACAAAGGGTTTTGAAAGAATATGAAAAGGTGATGGAAATGTCAAATTATATCCCAGGATATATCAGCAGACCAGTCATACATCCAGCAGATATAAAGAAATATTAGTATTGTTCTGTACCAAACTGCTGAGGATTCTTTTCAAAAGTGTGTCTGATTTTAGTCATTCCTGTTCCAGAAAGATGAATTTCTTCTGGAACAGATAAAGAGTTTCTAGGTTGTTGGGGAATTAAAAGTTCTTCACAGAAAATGACTGTAAACCGGTTTGATTTATTCAGCCTTGAATGCTAGGAGTGGAGGTGATTATTCCCTGTAACTGCATCAGTCAGTTAAGCACAAAGCAGGGCAATGTTTTTTAAGCTCAGAAAGGCAAATTTTACCTGAAAAGATAACAGTATAAATTTGTGATGGATAAATGGAACTTGGAGATGACAGGAAAATTCTTAACTGTTACAGTGGTGAGATTTTAGGCCATTTGCAAAGGGAGGAAGATGAAGGGCCAGCAGATGAAGAGAGTCAGAGAACTGTTCTTAAGATAGAGCTTGAGAACATTTTTTCAAACAAAGCTGGTGTGGACAGAGTGGACAGATGGAAATGGATAGGAGAACACTACCTGACTATGAAGTTACTCAGGCATGAGTAAGATCAAGACCAAAATTTACAGAGTTCTGGTAGCCTGGCATTGTGACCCAGGTAATGGGACTGGTTGAGTGGCAGGATGTGTTAACCTGGGCATAGCATCACAGTGATGTAGTGCAGATTTGCAGCTGGTTCATTTTAAGATGGCTTTGAGCACAGAGAGGGGTAAGATGTAGTTATATCCTTTGTATAGACGTGCTCTGAGTTTGGCAGAATAAATACATTTCAGGAAAAAAGACTTGTGTTGCTTTTGTGCTACAAAGAGTGAAGACTATGGTGTGATGCTAAAGGTTACTTGCGATGGGCGTGCTGCCTTTCCCAGTACTCCCAGGATGTGCCAACCCACAAGGAGAGGATTTCTCCTAATCTTCAGCCAATGACACGACTTCCTTTTAAGACCAGGTAACCTGACTAATGAATGAAGGAAGGGCTGTGGATGTAGTCTACTTAGACTTCAGGAAGGCCTTTGATACTGTCTCCCACAGTACTTTCCCGAGGAAGCTGGCAGCCCATGGCTTGGACAGGTGCATTTTTCACTGGGTTAAAACTGTCTGGATGGCCAGGTCCAGAGAGTGTTAAATGGTGCCACACCCAGTTTGCAGCCAGTCCCTAGAGAGGTTCCCCAGGGCTCAGTACTGGGGGCAGTCCTGTTTAACTTTTTTAAGGTCTTTTCCAACCTTTATGAGTCTATGATTTTATCATTTTATGAATGGTAGCACGGAGCAATGTCTGTCAAGATAGCATGTTGTAAATCCGTGTTCTGGATTTCAAAGTGGTGTAACTGCACAGCCTCATTCTAAACCCCCCTTCTGAGCATACATTTGGCAGTTTCACACACTTTCTGTCTTTCCAGTGTTCAGAATAGTAATGGAGGACTTCACAGCTCACAGTCAGAGACACTCTGGAATGCAAAAGAGCTGAGGCAGGTGACTGTGGTGCAGGATTTGGGTTTCATACCCAGGACCAAAATAGCCTGAATCTCTTCCTGACCATCAACACATACTGTTTATTTAGGGAGTGATGCAGAGAGGGCAGACATCCCCCCTGAAGATTTAATGAGTTGTTGGTTAACTGAAAGAGTTTTTATTATTGTTTAACCACGGCTTTTGAATGTGCATTGAAAGGCTTATAGATAATGGAGAAAGCTCTATAAACTCCAGAGTATTGGTGGGGCCTTGGTGATCTGTTCTTTGTCTTTGTTATTTCCACATCACACCAGGGATTTTTTCTGGAAAGGCCTTTTTTGACATGCTGACAGCTTCCCTGTCCTCTAACCTGCAGGAGACTGAAAACTACTGCTGTGGGGGCAGTCTTCCACTTAGGCAGGCTAAGATTCATATGCAAGTGTGGAATTGCAGTCAAGGAAAATGCTATTTGAGCTGCATAATTAGAGGATAAACTGTTATTTGTCAACCAATAGAGAATACAGAAGCCTATCTTTATCTAACATTTTATCATTAGCTGAAGCAGAGGGAGGATTTTTAAGTTCAATTTCAATAAAGAGAAGATAATATAGAGCTGAAATTCTTAAATTAGCTGCTTTATTGTAGTTAGTACTTTGGTTAATCTTTTTAATTTATCGCTTAGTACATGGCAATTACCCAGCATATGGAAATAAACCAAGGTTATTGTATTAGTGAGATATGTTTGCAGTGTGCAGGCTGGAATGGAACCATACAGACTGTTATGAGTTGGTGCAATAGTGGTAACAGGTCTATTGAAATTTCTGGGTAGATTTCAGATGGTTACCTCTTGACCCCTCTTATCAGTTCAGTGATATCAAGAGAAGATCTCCTAGGAAACCTTGGCTTGCAACGATTAGTGCTGTTCTTTCTTTAATTGAGAAGGGACGATAGATAGGATAAAACTTCATGGAGTTATTGCAATCATTTGGTGTGGCAAATCATCACTTACTATTATCTAAATTAACACAGGTTGGTACAAAGGGAGAAGAAGTAAATTCCTTTATGGGTTACCTCTAGTACAGAACGCAAGTAATTTATTTGGCTTAATAGATATAATTTTCAATCTGGCAACCTGAAGTATATATGAGCCTTAGGTTTCCACATGGAGATAATTATTATCCTTTCAATTCATTATTTGCCACAGAATGTGTGTTCAGCATGTTCTGCTGATAGTTGCAGCACAAGAAAGGACTACTGGAATTTGCAGAAGAAAGAAGGTGTATGCCTGTCCACTTCCATAGTGATAGAGAGTTATCCCGTATTTTGTGAGATTTTAGCTGACCTTTTTCTGTTGGAGGAATTTTATTTAGCTGTAGACAAGGAGTTTGCCCTCTTTAAAAAGCACGCTGATAGTTTTCTGACATCTCTGACATCTTCAGCTGAAAAACTGAAGAAAACTCAGTCCCCTTTCTGAAAAATGCCTCTCCCAGTGTAACACATTTGCAGGAATCGATAGGAATCTCTCCTTTATAACTCAAGTTGTATCTACTCCGTGGACTTTATATTTTAGGGGTGACAGTCTAGCAATCTGTACCAGTACTGATGTCACTGCAAATCTATCAAGTTATATTGCAAATCACATTAGTCATGACATCTCTACACCACCCACACATTCTAAAAACAAATAGTTGTTTCCAAAGTACAGAAAATTTTTCCAGTTCTTGATAAATTACTGGTTCTTAATGCTGCAAACATTTTAAACAAAATTTTTCTTTTATATATGAAATAAAAACACCTGTGCTACTACCCTTGTGTTTCTCCACTCCTTTTTCTTCTGTGAGAGGAATCAAAATGGAAGATGTATTTTTATCTGGAACACTTTGGGAAGGGGAAGAAGGGAGGTCATGGAATTACTTCAGCCAAACATTCTGAATTGGAAAAAGTTCAGGGTAGTTTGAAAAAGAAAGATTTACTCTGAAAATGATGATGATATCTTAGAGATATTTTTCTTCTCCAAACACAATGCAGAAGCATGTGCCTAACTTTATTTCTGTCCTTAGAGGTCTTGCAATGAATTATTGTATTTGTTTAAGACCCACTGAGATTGTTAAATTGATGCCCTGGGACTACTTTTTTGTTCTGTATGTTTTCAAGTCACAGGTTCATAACTATAAAGCTCCTGAATTCACCTGAACAGAGAAAGTAGAGTGGAAGATACTGTATGAAAAATATGAATCTGATTTGCTGCTCCCTGTGCTTTTCTTTTTTGATCTTTTTGGAGGAGTTATTGACTCTTTGGAGAAGTCATTATTATCAGCAGCATTTTAAAGGATAAATATAGCCTTAATTCAAACTGACAGCTTTAAGTATTCCCTCTGATAGCCAGATTCATCACTGTTGGCATGGTTAAATGCAAAACATGTGCGGTTTCACATTGCTACAGTGACTCTGTAAAACATACAAACTGTAATCTCAAGGTCAAAAATAAAACAGAACTTCAGTGCTTTTTCTAGCAGATATTTTCTCTGTATTAAAAGTTAATACATTTGATACTACTTTCCTTTTCCTGAAAAAAGCTCCAGTAATCTCTAATAAGTCTCAGTGTTCCAGATGTACCTTTCAAGCCACAGACACATGCAGCCACTTATAGGGTAAAATATTGCAGCTATTGAAAATATCCACCAGGAACAAAGATACAGCGAAAAAACACAGTATTCTGTTGAACCTAGGAAAAAATTACAGTTTTCTAATCTGGGATCTGAGAAAGAAGGAAAAACCCTTATCTATTTTAAAAGTACAGCGCAGCTCTGCAGATCTGTAGTTCCATACTTTCATCAAATTCCTAACTAGTTCACATGTGAAGCCTGCATACACAACTTTTGGAACATCTGAAATATCAGAGAAAAAATTAGGTACTGAATAAAATAACTATCTGAAAGTCTCCCCAGGTGTATTATCTGCAACATCACTCCATCGTTTTTAAAAAGACACCTTAGGAAAGGAAAATTGAGGTGACCTTGTGTCAGTATAAAAGTATGTTTACAGGAAGAAAATACCAGGCACTAATGGGATCTTTAATTTGCAGAGGAATATATAATGAAAAACAGTAACTTGGAGCTGAATCTAAATATATTCAAGTGGAAAAACAGGTACAATTTTAATAGAGTGACTGATCACTTACACAAAAATATCAAAAGAAGCAGAGAGTTCCCTGTCTTTGTCTTCTTGCCAGGAGATTTTTAAGGAGATGTATTTAGTGTCCCAAAGCACCTTTACTCCATTTATTTTTGGGAATCTATTGGTTTAATGCAGATTGGTTTAATGCAGAGATGGTTTTGTTCTTACTGTTAAGTTTTTGTGCTAATTAGAGGCCAGCTAGAAGTGATTGAATTGTTTTCCTGCAGTCAGTCCATGCCATTTACTCACTACTCATTTACAGGGGAAGGTACTGTAGCAGATGAGGTACTCCCTCATAGTTCTGTGGTAAGTTTGTCCCTCACTACAACATGTTCAAGGATCAAAAATTCTACTTTGGTTTCAAGTATGAAATATCAAAGCCAAAAAGACATCTAATGATATTCCTTAATAGAAGTTACTTTGTAGTAAATTAGCAATGAGGATGGAGATCAGAGGATCATTTCTTAGCTGACAAAATGTTGTTGATGATGGCTATTCCAATTGTATCTTCTGCTCTGTTGCACACCTAGTTCTTTGATGCAATGTGGTCTCAGCTGCTGGGATCAGTTTAATTTACTGTAAGCAGAGATGAGCTGTACCCATCATAGTGACAAAAGATGTACCTGAGCCTTTTGATGAGGCTGCAGATCTTTAACACATCCCGGACTTAGGTATTTTTCCCTCTCACAGTTCAATGAACATCTGCTTCAAAAGGCAGGGAGAGAGTGAATAGCTGTTTACAAAGATTTGAGCAAAGCTGTTTCCCTCAGGCCAGCATACATTTAAAAATCCATTTTAATGCATGCACTCATACTATCTGTTTCTGACAGAAACACTCAGTCTGTCCTAGTCAGTCTTATGGCTGAAGAAGATTATATATGGATTTCTTACATTTATTTCTTCCAATCGTGATATCTAGGGCTATGCATAATTGTGGATCTTTCTTCAGTCACAGAGAACTTGCAGAATTGGATGCCGCCTAGAACTGACTCCTACTTGGGTGAGAACCAGCCAATATCCATCTGAAAGGCTTCCACACCATTCTGCTAGGGTAGACCTCACTTTCAACTAACAGTCTTTAAGCAGAGATGTGCAGTGTGGGTTGCGTTTGGTGAGGATATATTGCCTTTTGACCATATCCAGTTAAAAGAACAAGACCAACACCTTTCTTGCATCAGTGACAACCTTTTTTTCTGATGAGCAGCTGTTTTTTATTGGCAATGATTTAACTCAACTATCGAGCCTCCTAAACCAACTGTATGTGTGCATTGGGTATATCAGAGAATGGACATGAGCCATACTGCAGTATGACAGTGCATGTGTTTGGTAAAGAAAAGTAGTGAGCAGATGGGCACCAATCATTTCCTAACAGCACCTTGGGTTGCCATCCTGACATCCTTTCCTGTTAACAGGGTGAAGCTGAATAACTGGACATGACAAGAATCAAGAGTAAACTCTTTTTTTGGACATCCTCATTCTCTGCCCCTTCCCTGGATGTTCACACTGTCTTCTTGGCTGATGTGGAGCCTGATGGAACCCAAGTTGTGAATATTTCTCATGAATAAAATCTCCTGGCTATCTTTCAACCTTCTTGTGTATAGATGATGTTGAGGCATCAGTGCTGATGAACTGTTTTTCAAAGTGATATATTGTGCAAATTATTTCCTTTGTTATGAAAACAATCAAGATTCGGACTATTTAGGAGACTTTTTGTGGCTGCTGAGTTCTCTTAATGTGTAAGCTTCTCACAGAAATTGATTGATTTTCTTGAAACCTTCTGGGTAAAACAATCACCTTCTGACCAAGGCAGTACATTTCTTCAGTCAGAACAGTTTCATGTCTGCATTTCCATAGAGGAATCTTGGTAATGGTGTGGAAGATTTTAGTCACAAAAGTGTTTTATACAGGTGTTTCAAAGGCTCTTTACCATTTTCTAGAAGGAACTAATTCAAACTCGGTAGATAATTGCTTCTTTTCTTGATGCCTTAGTTGGAGACGTAAAGGGCCTTGAGACTCTGAAAAAACTGTAAAGCTGATGGATTTGCTCTTGTCTTTTTTGAGTGGAAAGGTTGAGCATTGCTGGCTGGAGCCAGGCACCGTGCAGGGGTTCTGTACAGTTCTGCCAGGGCTGTTCGCTCGTCCATGCTGTCCCAACCTGGGTTTCCTTGGCAGTATTTCCTGTGTGCTTCATTTCTCACATGCAGTGCTCACTGCTCTCCTTGGCTCTCTCATAGTTCAAGCCTGGCATCTCTATCCTGAACTGAAGTTTGTATGGATAACTACAGCTTTCATTGTTCCAGTTCACAACCCCAGCTCTTGCAAGCACTTCTGTTGTGGCCTTCAGCATCTTTGCAGTCCTGTTTCAAAGCCTTTTGCTGCTGAAAATCAAATGTGACTTAGGTTCCGCTTTCATCATTCCTCACAATGTGTTTTTGCCCTGGTGAGCATAGTTGCAAAAATTTGCTTCAAGCTAATCATCTGAGCACTGAATGATTGGGAAAAGCCCCCAAGCTCCACTGTGGCACTTCAGAAATAATTTTCTCAAGATCATTTAGTGGGTAAAGCTATTTACAATTTCACTTCACTCAGAAATAATTGCAGGAGGGAAAGAACCATAGATGGAGAAGAGAAATCCATTATATTTATGTGAACGCATCATTATTTATTTGCTTATGCATGCAACCACTCTTTTAATACCCTGTAGGAGATTGTGAGTTCTTTGTTCTCCTTGCATTTAATAAAACCCTTTGCAATCTCTGCAGCTCCTGCAGCTGAATATTTTGAAGGGTATTATAAACATACTTAATCTCCACCTGGAAAAACCAGCTGGCCATGCCAGTAAAGCACTCTTAGAGGCAGGCAGTTGCACTAACTGTGGAACAGAGAAAAGGGGTGCTGGTATGTCTGAGTTATGTGCCTCAGCTGCCAACCTGAGACATTATCAATATGGTCATTATGCAGAGCTAGGTCCTGATCACACAAGCCCCTGCCAGACTCCACTGCACTCAGCAGCCTCTGATAGCTGCATATTGGATGAGTGAATGACACTAACAAAACACCATACAATTAAATTTGGATTTATTTTTTTTTATCTACTGCTTGTTAACTATCAGTATATCTTTGAAAGTAACTTCCATTATGCCTTTTTTGTACTAACAACTGTAGTGTTTTGACCCAAATTCGGATTCTTGGGCTTTTGGGCAAGGTAATGAAACTGAAAGGCTCTGGTTTGCCTTACGTACCTGAGTTCTCCACATTAAGTGGATGAGATGAAGCTTAACTTCATGAAATGTACAGCATTTTTTTTGTGTAATAGATATCTATGCCTTTATTAACATGTAACTTGCTTGTTTATGCTGAAGCATAAATGAATAAATGATTTTCATATCGTGCCTTGGAGTTTGGCCAGCGTCAACCCATCACAGCTACTCACTATTTATCTTAGTGTCCTCAAGCATTACTGGATATAAGAGTTGTATAGCAGCAGAGTTCAAAAAGTGTAATTATTGTGAGGGCACTTAGAAGATCAGATAAGCCATATTCTTTAGGGGATTTAACTTGAGATGGACGTACCTTGTACTTGTACAGCCTTCTTCCCACAGAAGCAAAATTCCTTATTTTAAAAATTAATTAGCTTGAAGCAAAATTCCTTATTTTAAAAATTAATTAGCTTGTTTGAATTGTACATATGAAGTTGTGTTCAAATCTGGAGTTATTCAGGTCTAAAGGTTTAATTTTTAATCCAGCTGAGTTGATAACTCCTGAACTGTGCCATTTAGGTTTTAGTCATAATATTTCTCATGCTGTTATATACATTATTTATTATAGGTATTCCAAAACATTTTAAAGATAGATTATCTTTTTGGGACATCTCTTCACTGATTCTCAACCCACAATATCCTGAAAACAGCAATATCAATGGCTTGCAAGGAAAAGTGAGATTAGGAATGTGTACATTAGTATCTTACTTTTTCTTCCTCTGCCATTAGAAAAAAGGAGACAGAGGGAGAGCTTTGTGATGAAACTGTTCTTCCCAGACAGCCAAGAAATGTCTTATCTGCCCTTTGTGCTCTACAGACCACAACTAGGGTACTTCTGCTTTATGCCACAAAACTATTTTCTTTTTAGCTTTTTTATGAAGATGACTTTGCTTTTATATTCATAATATGCTGTCAGCATTATAGCAAGGGCCTTGCATAAAAAATGCATTCTCATATATAATGACACACTGTAGTCCTTTACTCTTAGATACTCTTAAAACTACAGTGAGTGGAACTGTCTGTCCAAAATGGCAGAACAAAGTCAGAATTCTGATGTGGTCCAGCACTGACATCACGAGATTTTAATTGTATTTTAAAATATACTTTTGTGTATATGTTTCTTCTAAGTTTTTCAGGTTTTGCCTTACACAAGGAGTATACCACATAATGCTTGCTTGAAAGTCCACAATAGTGTAATGATACAATGGAAGGAGACGTTTGTTTGCCGCATGAACTACAGGGAAATATTTGTTAATTAGCTGTAATGCATGGCTGGATGTTCCTGTTCATATCCAGTCATGGTCAGAAGTTAAAATTAAAATATTTTAATAAGAAGAAAAAGTATAAAACCAGTGTGAAAATAAAGTTATCTCTTTTCTGAAATACATCCCTATGTCCCAAAAAAGTCTTTCAAGGTCAAAGGTTTAATTTACATCTTTGTGTTTAAATCATCAGTGGAATTTTCTTCTGTGAATTGTTCTAATGATGTTTTCAGTCTGTTTATACTTGCGATCACAACTTTAATTATGAATTATGTGGAAAAAAAAGTATTTCCTTTTATTTTTCAAAAAACCTTGGTTTGCTAATCGGATTTCTCTTTTGTGAAATAGTGACTGATTATTCCCTATTTATTTTCTCTGTCTCTTTCATGGTCTTGTAAATCTTCCTAATCCTGTCTTCCAAGTTGAATAATCTTAGTTTAATTTCTACTTGCTCATAAACCTTCCCCATTTTGCCATTTTCTTACCTTCTTCAGCTCTGTTGCATCCTTCTGGGGTGGATATAACTTCTGCTGGGATTGTTTTCTCTGCAGAGAGCACTAGTATGTGTGTTTGAAGTATATTCAGTTCCAAGTATTGCTCACCAGAAAAAGGCAGCCAGTTTCAAGCACTGGTGGTTACCCTCTGTTGCTCGAAGGTGCACCTGGAGTGCACCTCTGGCCACACCTGACAGGCCCTGATGGAGACCCCAGCTCACACATGGATGTGCACAAAGCACAGCCTATCCTGGCAGATGCCTCTGCAGGCTCCACCATGCAGTTTAGAAAAGCTTATCTGCATCACTTGGCCTTATTCAGAACCTTTGGAATCCAGAGGACTTGGCCTATGTCATAGCAGAGGTTGAACTGGACCTTGGTAGGTTTTTTCCCCTGTCAGCCCATGACTGCAGGCTATTCCCTAGGTGAAAGGAAAAAGAGGGAGAGTTTCCTAGAGCTTCAGCAGCTGTATTCTATATCTCGCTTCTTCTGAGGTGATGATCTCAAAATCTGAAAGCCTTTGAGACTTTCTATAATTGCTGGGCTTCTGGAATATCAGTGTTTGCTTTTTACTAATGCATGTAGCATTATGGAAGTTATTTTTACAGAAGAAATGAATGGCCTAGGATCTGAATCTTCTGCCTTTCCATGTGTGTGCTGAGCCCTTCTTTTTTCCTAATCAGATTACAGTAATTGGGCTCTCATGTAAAAATATGCTCTCAACCATAAGTCATCCTAGAAAAATAGAAAGGTACAGGGAAATTAAATGGCATTTCTCCAAGTCCCCATAGGAAATAATAAATCACTGCTAAATATTTGAAACTGGAGGAGATGGAGGAGACTGAAAAGAAAAACAAACCCAAGGATGCCATAAAATTCTAGTGTGCATTTAATGAAGTGCCTTGGCTTGCTAAGTAAAGTTAAATAAGTACATAGGTTTTAGGAATAACCCTTTTATAACATTAGTCTCCATGGTAGAATGGGGTGAAGCAACTTCTGTAATATTTTTATCTATTTTCCTAAGTCAAAATGCTAAGTGCCTGCATTAATTTACAGAGTATTTTGGCCATATGTGACACTGGAACAGCTATTCTCTTGCATGCACTTTTTTATTCCAAACAATATTGGAGTATGTAGAAATTAAGTATCTTGGCATTCTTCCTGTGGATAGAAGTCACCTTCAGGAAAACCGGAAGAGTTGTTATTCTTGCAGAGCATAAAAGGAGCTGACTAGCAAGAGAGCAGTATATACATCTATTTCATCAGATAATGAAAGTTTTTTCACCTGTATGGGAGTCACATAGAATAGCTAATCTCCTAATTACAATCAGTAAGATTTTGTACATATCTCTGTTTCATGTCAAAGGAGTGTGTATATGTTTCTGTGCAAGAACATCCAGCTGACTGACTGCAGGGCAGAAAATGCTCATGTTTCTTCAGAGCTTTCACATGTTTGTCTATTGAATTTTTTTCTACTCTCATTTATAACAAATAGTAAACGGTTTACAGAGAGTTCATATGTGACAAATAAGCATAATGAGAAAATACTGCTGTTATTCGCAACACATAAGGGGAAAATATTTTATCGTGATTATGAGCCACAGCTATTAAAACTTATCATCCAGTGAACTTCAGTGTAGTCTGTGGTATTTGCTTGGCTATTTATGACAGCATTAATTAAACACTAATTATTTATAATTGAAACAACAGTATAAAGTGTGATTCTACAACTAATGAAAGCTGGAAAGTATCTCTCAAAGGGCAGGTCAAAAACGTACTTGTGTCTCATATGCTGACCATCTATCATTTTTAAATTTGAAATCATAACTCATGAAAGATTCCAGCAGCTATTGTCTAGTGTGTGCTAGACACACCATGCTGTGATGACTATCTCCTGATTTTCCTAATCAGAAGAGCATGAAGTATTTAAAAGATGGGATAAAGAACTGAAATAACGTGACGGGGTCTGCTGTTTCTCCCAGGAAGTATGGAAAATGATAATAGGGCAACAGGATTTTGAGCTGTGAGAAGAATGGATTATAAAACAGAAAGTCTTCATGCAAAATGAATGCTCATTTAGCCAATAATAATTTATATGCTTTTCCCACCACTAACATTATCACGTATATTTGAAGGCACAAAAATGAGTAGGAAGAATGAGTAGGAAATTCTAGCAAGAAGCATTACAGTCTTTGAGGCACCCTTTCTATACACAGTCTCTTGATGTTTGGGTGTATAGAAGAAAGAAATTCTTCACTTCAAGGAGAGTAATACTTGAAGAAATCCTCCCTATGACATCTGTTGCTCTGCTTTTGTTAACATGTCCAGTGATGTGGTATTTAGGATGAAATATATTCTTGTTTAGAATGGGAATACATTTAATTTAATAAAATCAAACTGGTAAGGAATTAGGACCTACTTAACAGGTTCTAATTTACAATTCAGCTTCTGAATTTTGTTCTACATCTGCCCCTTCTGACAGCCTTGTAGTAAATAAATCCATCAGATTTCTTTGAAATTTGTGTTAAGCAGAAGGTGAAAGCACAGTGCATAGAAATAATGGGACTTTCCCCAGGGAACAAACAGTTCCTTGACAGCTGATAACAAAGACATCCTGCTTGCTAGGACTATTGAGATTAACCATCAAAGAAAAAAAATCAAGGTACTGATGAAGGACTAGCACGTTTTCGTAAAAATTTCATAAAATACAAGAAATAAAGGTAATTCTTATGACTGTTAATGACAAAGCATTGAATTCACTAGCAAATCAAAGTTGTCATTTACAGAAAAATATTCTGATATTTCTGACAATGATCCCAATTTCATAACTGTTGTGACTGGTATAACTCAATAAATGGTATTTCATATAATGAACCTGAAATATAAAAATGGAAGACTGCATGAATATTTGTGTGTAAATTAGAAGTGACAAAGGCTTAATAAGCCAGGTCAAGTGTGGTGTGAGTACATGTGGTTTGAATGATGAATTAATATGTTATTCCAATAGGGAATAGTCCCGTGAATTGTTTCTTGTGAATTCAGAATTGCAGTCTTTCCCTAGGGGTTTTAAGACCATTGGTAGAACCCTGCATCGATAGCTGTAGCTCTTCAGAAGACTTAATGAGGAATTTTTGAAGCTCTGAGTGAATTGTTTTGAATTCTGTTACTTTCAAAAGGATTTTTATCCATTCCAGTTAAAAATGACCAATGGAGTTTTTTTCCTCTGAGAGACAATTTCACAGCCAGATAGAGCTCACTATCAGGAAGGTTTTTCACTAATGATCCTTCATTTTCCTTTTATTGCTCCCCTAGAATTTTTCATAGACAAATAAAACTCTGTAATTTACTGTTTCCCTCAGTGTGGAAATTTTGGGCAGAGATTAGCTCTCTTACTGTCAACAGCAGGTTTTTATTCTTTTAGGAGCAAACAACAAGGCATTTCTCATTATATATAATTTTCAGGGCTCAGAGGTCTTGATAAACAAAATTTGCACAAATCTATCTATTCCCAAAGTTTAAGAAAGGATAATATTGGGCCAGAGTGCTTGTACTTAAATCTATAGCTCAGCATGTTAGCAGGAGTAGGTCAGTAAGGAGAAATCATTCTCTTAATGCTGATTCCCAGTACATAATTAATATTTCACTATCAAGAGGCAAAGGTCTTTTGATTTCAACATATGTTTATGCTGCTCTTCTGATTGCTCCAAGGCAGCTGCAAAAAGAATGATCTTTTCAATCTAACATGATTTTAAACTGTTTGTTGCCCATATTCTGATAAGAAAGGTGTCCTGGCTCAGGTTTATCTGTGCTGATAGTGAGGTTTTTGGCTGTAGGGAAATGTTGATACCATTCTTCAGCATCTATCTTCTTAAAATCTGTTCTTTAGCAGATTGCAAAGTATCATAGATACTTGAGGTGCTGTATTGTAATGAATTGTCAACAGTCAGAAGGGGGATTATAATGGGAATCGTATATTTTTCCTTATATATCATCTTGTAGCAAGCATGTATTATATTTTCTCCTTCCTGCTCCTTCTTAACTTTTTTTATTGCAGACTTGCTTTGACATGTTTTCTTCTTTCCTTTGTATTTTTCACTCTACTCACACCATCTTACACATTTTCTCCTTTCTTCTCATACATATTTTTTTTCCTCCTTTTTCTTTCTCTTCTCTTTTAATATCTTTTTCTCCATAATAACAATAAATTTAGACCAGCCAGGCAAAAATATTCTCCATACTTTAGACAGTTTAAAAAGTTAAGTTGGGAAATATTCATTGCAGGATTAAATTGTGGCTGAGTTTTCTAGAAATTGGAAAAATTTAGGTAAAAAAGCGTGGAGTTGCATCTTGCACAACAGATTTATGTCTGTATGTGGTATCACTGTGTCCTGAAAATAGCATTAAGTCTGCTAAAGCCTGCACTGTATTATTATCGGTGCAGCCACAGAGTAAATTCTGAACTGCAGATTTCAGATCCAGAACCGGTATAATTGCAGTATATTGAAAAATGTGTTCCCCTTACATATGAGATAGAAGAAGAGTAATTTGTGGTGTTTTCTAATGAAATCTAGGGATTTGAGGAGGTGATTAGTACTTTCCTGAGAGCACACTAAAAGTAAATGCAAATAGCTGTGCAGTTTGTATTCTAAGTGGTACATTTTATTTGCAGAGCCTGGAAATGTATTCATCTAATTCTAGTTAATTGGTTTATTGCTGTCCTGTGTATAGTGCATACATCTGGATTTGTCTATTATACCCATTATGACTGTGTATGGACACCTTATATGGACACATCTCATGGTTGTGTTCTGTAAACTTATGGAGGGAAAGCTCTGGATAGACTTTTGATTTTCCCTTATGTTATCAGTGGGACAGCCTTCTGATGAGTCCAGGGTGAAAATGAAATTCATGTAATGTTCTTACTGCAGTCACTGGCAATAGGCACCACGAGAAAATAGGGCAGTAATAAAATGAAATAACGTACAGTAAAAATATAAAGTACAATAATTTATTATAAGCTACAGATGCGATTCTCGTTTATTCCAAGGCCTTTTCACAAAGTGATGGTGGTGTAGAAGAGGCAGCGCAAAATAAGGATCCTTTATACTGAATGAGTAATGCAGCCTTACTGTAAATAAGAATGAGGTACTCCACACACCCAGAGTGATTTCTAGTGAGAAATACGTAGGTCTGCAGCTTGATCAATGAACCAATAAAGACACAACCAATATTGGACACCCAGCAGTGTGCCTGTCCACACCTAGGCACTAAAATGGCTTTGTTGCTAGAAATAAATATCTGCATACTGCTAGTTTTTTGCTGCTTAGGGTAAAAAAACACTTGAAAGAATCTTAATAGTACATCATCTTCTGTAAATAAAAAGCAAAATAAAATTTCTGCCTCTCTTTTCTCCACTTGGCTCCTTACACTTGCTCCAGTCTCTGTGGGGTTGTGTTGGGAGCTCTCCTCTCACCTGGCTTCAGACTTTCATTCTCTTCAGTGATCATTTCCTTCTTCCATTTTCCATTTATGAAAGTGTGAGTGTGGAAACACCGTATATTTGTGTTGCTTATTCTGATCTTTTTCCCTCCTCTGCTCCTTTTTTGATACTGACTACTTTTGGAGTTATCAGATCCTGCCAGTGACCCTATCCTGAAGTAGTAGCTTGAAGCATTTTTAACATTATCTTAGGGTTTTGGAAAGCCCAGTGAGACACTGAGTGAGCCCCACTCTCTCTGATAACAGTCCACCTGCTGAAGTCCTTTGGTGCAGGACTGCTTCTGATTTTCTTCTCCTACAGGTTTTACTTCTGTGAAATCCCATGGAAGCAGTGGAGATAATCTTTCATGGCACTGGTCCAAGCACAAGAAAACTTCTACCCAATGACTTCTTTTAATTTGATTTTATATTATGCTTAGCATTCTCGTGGGCTTGGGGTGTCCAATATGTTTTTATATATTTAGCAGCAGGACAGCTGAATAGAGCAGCTTCAGTCCTGTAGTCACAACTGTGGTATTAGAGCCAAAGTGCTCAGTAATGTTCAATTAGCAGCGACATTTGGGTTTCCTCAAGGTGGCTGAGGACCATAGGAAAGTCTATTTCCTCTCTTGGCAGATGTCTGTTAGCTGGAACTCAGGTGAAGGTAAATGACATATAATCTTTAGACTACTTTATTCATATCCAAGTATTCAAAATTAGGTTGTGTTCTGTGACAATAAAAGAAGACTATACTGGACTCCTAAAACATTTTTTCCCACTGATTTCTAGAGATTTTTTCTGTAGAATTTTTGTCTATTTCCTTTGATCTGCTTGTGATGTGGTATTTTGTTTCTGTGTTGTTTAGAATGATCTGCCTTCCAACTTGAAGAGGAAAGTGCTATACATTTTTTTCATTATCTGGCAGGATTGCTTAGAGAAATGAGGAGTGTACCTAGCGGGGTAGGAAAGATCACAGTGAGATGAGAATCTTCTCCTTTTCCTGCTTCAGGAGATGTTCAAGATGTAATTGGAGTTTTCTTAAAGCAGTAGAAATGCATAGCTTCCAAACATGCAAACCAGTTTTCTGTTCATAAAAACTTTGTGTTATGTTATTTTGTCTTATTCAACCTCCATGAGGATTTTTTGAGGTTATTGCATGCAACAAGTGGCTGCTTTGGTTATGCATTATATGACTTAAAAACTCAAGTCTGACAACTGGTACAAAACTGGACAAGAAAATGGAGCCCTGTCTCTCTCTTCATCTCATTTCTGCACAGTGGATGTGTGTCTGCATTATTTTCACTTCTGTGTGATATTGTTGAGCTACTGGCTTTTGCTGGAGCTCGGAATGTACCCTCAGCTTGTACTGCTGATCAGTTCTGTATTTCTTGGCCACGTCAAAGCACCATTTAGATTAAGATCCCTCTCCAATATGCCTCCTGAAACATCCACTGTAATTAATTTTGATCTAAGGATTTACTGAAATGATAAATCACAGACAGTAGTAATTGAGACTTCAGCTTAGAGTTGGGATTGAGAAAACAACCATGGTAGACTGAGGTCATCAGAATTCCCTTTTTACTAAGTTGTTGACCCTTTTGGGAAAACATTGCCCACTTGAGCTATTGGCTAATTGTTGATTAGAGGGATGAGAACTCTCAGAAATCATTCAGCTAATTTGTCATGTGACCTGTCTTATAAGTACCTACCAGACCCAGTCCAGACTTTTTTTACCTTACAAGATCACAGGACCTCAGGATAAGAAGAAGCCTTAAGAAATCATCTCATCTGTCTGCACCAAGGCAAGATAAATTACTCTTATGTCTTTCTGGATGGATGGTGATCTAGGCTATTCGTAGAGACTTTCAGTGACAGAGACTCAACAGTCTCCCCAGGCAGTCTGAGCCAGAGCTCCAATATTTTGAGTATGGAAAACCTTTTCATATATCTGACTTGGATCTCCTTTGCTGCAGCTGAAGTTTTTTATTTCTTGCCTTATCCAACCTGGATGAGGAGAATGGATTATTTCCTTTTTTGCAGCAGCCTCAGGTACTTGAAGACTATTATCATGTCTCCCCACTGTTTGTTCCTGATAAGGTGACAGCATAAAAAGGATATATGGAAAAAAAGGAGGGTTCAAAAAGCAGAAAGAGAGATGAACAGCTCTCAGACTTCATAAACTTAGAAATTGTGTTTAGATTATTTGATGTTCCAGGCCTATTTATTTTACCCACTTTAATAGCTTTTTTTTATACCAAAGAGGAATCTGGCCTCAGATTTACTCTGTAGATGTCAAATATAATGCATGGGATTTTTCCTTTCTAGTACCTACACCACCCAAATTAATTTTGATAGTTTAGTTTTCTCCCTGCCACATAAGGACAGATTATAAAAAATATGTTTGGAGGGAGAAAGGGAAGAAATACCAAGCATATCTTTTTTATTTTTCTGTTTTTGTGCAGAAAATTACCCAACAGTAATGCTTGGTATAGTTAGGGAACAGCATGTCTATGCTGCATGGATTAGACTGATTCCATGAGGCTTTTATCAGTAACTTCAATTTTGCCATTGACACCATTGTGAGCTAAATCAGTGAGGAATATATGAGAGAGAGAGAGAGAGCTAGAAGCAATCCAGCTAATGGAAAGTGTACTGAGTAAAATGTTCTGCTTTTGAAGTATGCTGACATCTCAGCTTTTTTTCTGCCTTTAATCCAAAGTTGTTTATCTGCTGAGGTAAACGGGAGCTCAGAGACAAGTTTTGCCTTTATCTTAACCTCCTCTCACCCAGCCAACTAAGCAGTGATTTTAGCAAAGATTTATAAAATGCTTGCTGTGCTATTCCCCCACCCTTATCTAATCTTTTTCTCTTGTCCCTCCATGCGTAGGTGTGTTTTCTTCCCTTTTCCTTCCTTGCATATTTTGCATATGTGCTTTGCAACTTGTCTTAGCTTAGTCCAACCAAAAAAGGTGTTAATTAGCTTGGACGCACCGGGCTATGCAGTAGTTTGTATGGCTGTTGTTTCCCTACTGGTCAGGACAAATAAAATATCAATCTCACTTGCTACTAGAATTATTACAAAAGTGCAGTTTATAAAAGGGGCTGGCTGCTATTGTCATCAAAATGAAAGCATAAAAGATGTTAAGAAGCATAACCAGTTGTTCTATACCATCTTAGATTTTTGAATGGTTCAAAATTCTCTTTGGACTTTTGTAACAACTAGAAAAATCCACTAAAAATACTTTAGCTTCTTAATGTGCATAATGGTTGATCTGTCTTCATCTTCTTCATCTAAATTTACTAGATTGGCTTAGATATATCCTTTAGGGGTCATTTGATCTTAAGTTCTCATTTCTCAGTTTAAACTCCAGAATTATTTGTATCCTACTTTATTGTGGAAGAAATTGCATGGTTGGAAGTGAGTCTCTGCTGGGTGAGACTTTTTATGCTAATGCTACCTCCATGTAAAATAACATGGGTATATGAGGAAGAGGGATGCTTGTCAACCCTGCCTGAAGAGGTCTGGGACATTATTTTTGCTTTTGACTTCATTTTTTTTACTGGGGAAATAAAATTTACCTGCTCAAGGAGGTGGGAGAAAGGTTAGGAAAGGCCATGCAGGGAGAGCTTCCTTCCCATGTTGTTCAATTAATACATTTGCTTTCAGTCTCTAAATATCAAAGGGTTGTTGTATGTTGGGGAAAATCAGTTTCCCTCCAGTGTATGGGGAGAGAAAATACCAGTAATGGTAACAACTCTAGGTAAGCTATATATGAAAGTGTATAAAAGATACCTTTATTTACTCTTTTATCAATGCTTCATCTCTTCCAGGATTGAAGACATGAGCGGTCTGTGAATTGTTTTCTATTTAAAGATAACATCAGACTGTTGCAATGAAATTATATTTCTGATCTTTTAGTTGTACACAGAGAATTTGCATTTATCCTTTAGTTTCACTTGATCAAGAAAAAGAAGGGTCTAAAGGACCTCGGAGTCTGCTGTCTGTCTGCACTCAGAGTATAACATTGTATACTTCAAACTACCAGGGAAGAGGGGTTACCATTTGGCTCCCATTTAATTACTCAGGTATGAATTTCTCTTCTGCCTGCATTAATTGTATTTCTAATTAAACAGATTTGTTCAAACCTATGAATGGGAGATGCAGGCTTAGACTGTCAACTCTTGTGGAGTCAAGATTATTCAGTAGTTGGTGGTCTTTCACCTCTAAGCAGGACATTCTTAGGTGGAAGCACAGGAGGATGTTTTCATTAGATGCTGCTGAATTCACACTTGAGTAATTAACCAGTGGGAAATGCAGAAGGAGGGCAAATAAAAATTATTCTAATTTTCATTGGAATTTTGTTTAGATAAATATCTTCTAGGCATATATCTAGCTGATAGTTGTGTATTTCTAATACCAACAAAAGTTTTGAAACCTGACAAACAAGGACATTTTCCTAGTTATTAAAAAGCACTTTAGAATAAACTTGTAGAATAAAATACTTCCTTAAATCATGCCAAGACCAGAAACAAATGGCAAGTCCTCAGTGCTGTTCTCTGTTCACTTTGAAAGGGTGTCAGTTGTTCACTGTGATGATCTTTTGCTACGTGTGGAGCTGTGTGACTGCCTGCAAGAAAATGAGTGATAAATCCCAGTAAAACCCAACAACCAACAATGATGTAAAACACATCATATGTAACTTTTAATACAGTTTTTTATATAAACTCTCTGTCCCTACTCAAAAAATGCCTTGAAGTTGTTCAGTGTTTGTGAGATAAAGATCTCAGCTGCAACCCATCAGGATTTAAGGAGGCTTCATTTATGTCCTGCAGCTGGGACTTGGTGGTCAACTGCATCTGTGAGCTATAGTAGAGGGCAGCCTCAGAGGATGGGAAAAACATGAACATTAATCAGGGAGGAGGTATGGATTATGAAGATGGAAAGATACTTGAGATACTGGTGAGTGGTAAGAATGCTTAGTTATTTAGGGCAGGAAATTCAATAAGAGAAGGGACTGGGGATTTGTCTTTTAGAAGAAGAGAAATTATGGTGGTGACAAGCAGCATAGCAGCTTGTGAGCTCTGGAAGATCAGAAGCTGGGCTGCCCATTCGTCTCATCTTTGGGCTATAATAGTGAACCTAGAGCTTTATTAAGAATGGTCCTATCAAAAAGGCCTATGAAGGATAAAAAGACTATTAAGCTAAACCTGGCCAGCTGTACCATTATGAAGGCAAGAATAATCAAATGGGTGTTGTAGGGTAGCTTGATATTATGAGCTGCTACAAGCAGAGCACTCTAGGTACATAAAGCTGTTGAGAAGCAGCATGGTGGGCAGCAAGCTGCAAGGCCTGACCTGCCAAAGTAGATTCTAGGATTAATGCTGGATTGCTGGTACTGGCTAGTGTCTAGGCTAGAGTGAAATTTTTCCTATTCTTCTAAATATCCAGTAGGGATGGTATTACATTCTTGCTTCCAGGAGTTGAAAGGCTATAATATATATCCAACCCTTTGTATCACACCCCAAGACACCATTTGCCTGTGGTAACTTGATTGAATGGCTGTGTTTTGATGCCAGGACAGGGTCCAGGGTTTGTGGTTTACTGTGAGATGTTAGTATAGTCTGTCGTTTTTCTTCCTTGATGTGTTTGTGGAGAAGGGAGAGACACTTGGGGTTAAAGAGGTCCCTTGATTCTGTGCTGTCAAAATTAGAAGTCAAATAATAGGTTAAATGGAGTAGAGGCCATTCAGAAGAGGCTAAGATGCATTAGGATTGTTAAAATCCAGGTTGCATGTTTCTTCTTCGGTAGACTAAAATAGCTTCAGACTGCTTGAAATACAGATATCAGTATGTTACAAAATAGCTCTTCTGGGGAAAAGAGGAGAACAACTTGTCCTTTCCTCCTTATCTTTACCCATCATAAAGAAAATGAGTTAATCTTGCTAAAATAGTTCTCTGTGCTGTGTGTTAATGGGAACTTCAATTTGCCTCTGGACAATAGTCTGCTTTTGGTGTCTGTAGTTTGGCTCTTAAAGCCAGACTACCCCAGCAGTAGGATAACTCCTAAGCTGGTGTGAATGCAGCAGCTTGGTGATGGAATTCAGGAGAGTACTACTTCTGGTGGGGTCAGCTTGAAGTCCCTGGGTCCCTGTAAGTTCTGGGTCTAATCCTGGTCACCTGTAGTAATTAGGCTGGTGTTATCTTTGTAAACTGAAGATCCCACAGTATTTCTGTAATTCTGGTTATATTCAACTGTTTACAGCAACTATCAGAGTATTTTCTGCCAGGCCATTTAGGAGAATAACCTCTGAACAATGTATGGTAGAGGAAAGGGTGAACCTGAAAGAAAAAAATGAAAGCATTTGCTAAACATTGTAGCAAGAGATGCTGAGAAGCTATTTAGTGCTGCACATTACTTCTTTATCACTTGATTATTTTACTGTTTCACTTCTATTTACATACCCCATTGATTCTTTTGCATCTGGGTTTTGCACAATTCTTTCAATAACATACGGTTCAGTGGCTGTAATTACAGGATTGTTAAAGTTTGCATTCCACTATTCATCTTGTTATCTCCAGTAATGGAAGGTTGAAATAAATGCACATAATTATGTGTTTGGTTCTAAATTATTTTTGTAATGCTGTCACTAGGACACAGACTTGAAAAACTTACTTTCAGTGTTGGGGTCTCTCTTTGTCTACTTTGTCTGGTGTTCTGATGTCTACCATAAAAAGCTGTGAATTTCATACTATTTCAAAATAAGCATAGATATTGTATGGTGTTGAAATACCCATTTGGTGAATTCTAAGCAGAGATTTTTGAACTTGGAATATGCAGGTGTAGTTTATCTGCAAATGACAGCTCTGTGGAAATGTTTCAGAGATGAAACAACTATTGGGCATTTTTTTGCCTTTAAAAAAAAAAANACAAATATCGGGGATTTTTTTTCCTTTAAAAAAAAAAAAAAAAAAAAGGTGTTGTGTCCTGAGGTCACAAGTTAAGAATGAAGAAAACATGAGCTAAGAGGACTCTTAGGCAAAGTATAACAAAACTTTTACAGAATTTAGAAAAAGATCCCATACTTTACTAGTGTTTTACACAGTGTTCTGTTAGTGCTCACTGCCCAGGATCAGGTCAAGAGCATATTTCTATGCTGATGAAGTGGAGCCAGTAGTTGCTTTGTTCTAAGGGAGGGAGTAGGATAGAAATAAAGTGAATATTTTACTGGCTCCCTTTAAAGTTGCTTCATAAAATCACTTGGGATATTTTTTTTAAATGTTATTTTGTGGAAAATTATATTTAAAGCCTGCTCTGGCTCACAGTATCAGTCTCTTGACCCCTTGAGAAGATGGAAAAAAGCTTTCTTTAGCTTGGATTCAAACTTGTGGTGAAATATCTCAGATTATTTAATTTGTAGTCTGTGTAAAAGGAACAGTCTGTCCAAAGTTTAGATTTCTATGTCTAGCTGATGTGTGTATCTATGTATTTTAGTTGGAGACTGTGGATGAGTTTTGTGTCACTTGTCTTTTGAGATCAGCTTTTGCATACAGCTTGACTAAAATATATAGTTATTTCCTGGTCTACCTATAGTTTTTCTAAGCTCTAATGTAGAGGTAGAAACTCCCAGCTGATAGGTTAACTACACAATATAGACTCTTCCTACGGTAATAAATTGAAAATACTACAGAAACTATGAGTTTCTACTTGCTTCTTGGCATTCCAAAAGGATCACGTTTGAAATAAACACTGAACAAGGAAAGGTATCCTAGTCTTGCTTTAAGGTTACTGATTATGTGGTCGAGTATCACATTTGTGCAAGGGGAAATTTAAAACATCTTTCAAGAAGGAGTGTGCTCTGACTACAAGAACAAAACAATTCTACCTTTTTAAAAAACTGCTTAGTATTCAGGTTTGTATCCACTTGTGAACACTTAGGCATTACTAAATGGGCAGAGATTAATAGTATTCAGAGAAGAACTAAGGACATTCATAGATAATTTGTAAGCAGAAAAAGTCCCACATAAAGACAATAAGAAAATAAACAGTATCCCTTGATGAATCATAGCAGTAATGCATTCTGAATGCTGCAGGAATCTGTCTGAAGGCAGACCACAGACTAATGCCAGCCAAGCATCTCCTGAACACATGTAAATATTGTCTAGATCGGTGGACTGGCAACTCTAGGAAGAACTTGAGAATTTTCATTATGAAAAATTAATTACTCTCCCTTTCTACTGAAAAATAATTCAAGTAAGTTGTTGACCTTTTCTCTGTGTGCTCATAAAGGACAATGGGTTATAATTGGTTTAGTGATAATCTAATCCTGAAAACAAGGACTGCATGGAAGTTACTCCTTGTCTTGATTGTGGAAAGATGGTAGAAGTTTATTAGTAGTGAGAGGTGTTTCCTAGCCCCAGAGAAATGTGGAGTAGCTGGATATTAGGGTGACAGGCACTTGATTCAGCACTGAATGTGTAATTACTGTCTGCTGCAAATTCACTCTTTTTGAAGGCATTTCTATCACTTGCTTGAATCTCTAGTTCCAGTGTCTCCACTCTGATTCTTTAGTGCTGCCTTAAAAGCTGCTGCAGAAAGATATGAAAAAAAAGGGCTCTCCTTGGCTGGGGACCACCAGCCATGGTTCTCCTTCCTTACAAATAAGATTTTATTATTATAAGTTGATTTATAATGTGATAGGGATGGGCTCACATTTGAGACAAGTTTTGTCAGCCTGAATCTAGAGGTGATCTAAATTGATACAAACTATTTCTTGAAAATTTCAGGAGGCCATTAAATGAAAGTGTAAACTGTCCACTGCATTCCATAGGCTTGCATATAGCCTGGCCTGGGACTGAGTTTGACCATCTTGCTTTGGAGTTGGTTTCTGCTGTGCAGTGATCTGAGTTCCTCTGCTGACAATATGTTTATATGAAGGAAGGAAAAAAAACACATAAAGAAACTTGCCTCAACAAAATATACTTGGTGACATGCAATATCCGATTTTTTTTTCTTCTAGGGTAAGGCTACAGTCCTTTGTTAGTGATTGAAGAAGCTGCCAGGGCAGTTTCCCAACTTTTGAGGCTGGAGCTCTCTGGTTGTTACCTGTCTGAGTCCTGTGGGCTGTTGTGCTGGGCAGTAAAGGATGGCCCAGAAACTCTGTAATCCTGTTTTATGACTTTATATCTCTGGTTGTAGTGGATTCTAGTACAATAGCCAGAAGCCTAGTTCTGGTGTTTCTCTTCTTGAACAGCAATAAAAGTAATGCACAGAGCTGCATGCCATTTTTCTTCCCTGCCATTGATTCCTTCTTCCTTCTTCCACTTCAGAGGCAATAACAGTTTCATGCAAAGGCTCTAAGCTACCCAGAACTTTAGGATGATGAACTATGAAGACAGACTTTTGTATGTTGTCTCAGTGACAGTCTTCTCTCTGCCTTGTGGCGTGCTACCCTGAATTTCTCCTTATTTTGAAGAAGAATGACTCACAGGAGTAAGAAGAAAATGTGTAAGGCAAACGTATTTCATGTTTGTCCCTGAGTCTTTTTATTTATTTTCCTTCCCTGCAAAAGAAGTCAAAGGGGTACTTGTTATTTCTGAACACTTTGGGAAGAGTACTTTACTTGTAGGTTTTGGTTACCAGACTTATGTGGCACATTTTGCAAGACTCTTCTCCCTTCCTCCCACCTCAGCAAACCCCACAGGTGAGAATTCAGTTTTGGTTATTTTGTATTCTTTGATGTTCCAGTAGTGTTTTCAGAGGCCTGCAAGTATACCAGACATTCACATTGAGAATTGGATCTAAATGGATCCACCTTGCCTAGTTAGCTTTTCCATTTACATCACCACCATGCCCATTCCTTGGAGCTCCCTAGGTTTCATTATAGCCTTTGAAGCGTATCCATCCAGGTTATGGAACTAGGTGATTAAATTTGACATATCTTAGATGGCTTCCCAGATTTTTCAAACGGAGAGAAATGGGCAGTGGATGCCTGAATGAAGGCAATGCACAGCTGCATGGCTGCTGACAAAGCAGCATTGGAATTGTTCAGAGCCTTTGCTTGGATGCTCCCACAGCTCGAGTGCTGTCAGTGCCTAGCAGAACTGGTTACTGGCTGACTGAGGTTGCATCAGTTTCAGATGTAATGGCACAGCTAAGGTGCCTCAGTGTAACTTAGGAAGGAGAGTTGCTCAAGCAGGAGAAGGTAAAGCTATGGGGAAGTCGTGTGTTATTGAGGGCACAAACTCTTACACAGGCTGAGGGTGGACAAATGCACTGTCAGTCACACTTGCATTTGGTGTGCAGATTCTAGTTCTCTCATCCACTGAATATATAACTTATTAGCAGGTATCCTCCTGAGACTTTGTATTTTTATGTGTTTGCTCATGTTATTGTGATAACTCCTGTAGCAGGAGTGCAGGTGCATGTAATAGCACTGATCTGTGTGCTGGATGACTTTTGCTCAAATCTTAAAGATTTCTCCTCCAATGCTCCAGTAAAACTTGGAGTATTTCAAAATGCTTAGCTATTAAGTTACACTCTTGTGGTTTGCAGTATCATATTAAAAGATGTCACAGATGTTGGCTTTTGCATTAATTGTTTTCTTTTCCAAATCAATGGAGTTTAGTAATGATGTTCTGATGAAATTCATTTGTAAGATTTATCATGGGGTAGATAATTTTTAGATAATGTCTGTGAGCTCTCTGTGACATTTTCCTTCCCCTGTAATCCCCATACTGTTACAAGTTGCTGGATGCTTCACCTTGAAGCAACTTTCAACACCTACATGGCTCCATGTATTTGCCTCTGCTGAAAACATCGGTTGTTAACCCACAGCATCCCTTACAGTCCTGGGATGCTTTTGCTCAGTGGATCTAGAATCTGAAGTGTTTTTTGGTAGTATAAACATGGACTTTTTAGAGAAACTATAGGACTTTGCTTCAGTCCTGGCCTCAAGCACTCTAACTGCTGATGTGTCCAGCTTTTTCACGTAGCCCGCTCCTACAGAGGACCATGGTGCTCCCTTCTCATAAGTGCCACTGCTTGCATCTTCCTGAGAATGAAATGCACTAATGAAAAATCAGTGCATTGCCATCCTCTGAGAGCTATCCCACTTTTATTAAACTGCATCCCAGTTCTGTGGCATACACTAATGTGTTCTTGGGCTCATTTGCATTTGAATCTTTGTGTTTCATTTTAATCTATGAATCAAATTAAACACAGGGATTCAAAGCCAAACATCTCTTCAGTGTTGCTCCTTCCCATTTCTTTATCAAGCTGGAGAACTTGCACCATGTTGTAAAATGAATTACACACAAAGTTTTTATTTAAGACCATCTGTTTTCCTGCTTAGGTTTCATGATTGCATGATTCTCACTGCTGTGACTATATAAGGGTTATAGACATTGCCAAAGATGTATTGGACTAATTGAAACTCATCTCCAAAGGTACCAGTGTGAGGCTTTTGCTTAATATCAAATGCTGTTCTGGCATCTGTCTGATGCTGAAGGTGAAGAAAGAAAAATGTGTGCGATATTTTTTAAAAACAAGAGAGGTGGGAGTCAAGGCACAAAAAACTCAAGAGTGGCCAGTTCAACATTGCTTCTAATCAATATATTGCCAGCATGTAGTCTTCAATGTCTTTCATCACATAAACCTCACAAAACAAAATCCTTCAAAAGAAATACTTTTTGGCATTCAAACTGCAGTTTCCTTTGCTTAATTTGATCCTTTTCTTCTTTACTTTTTACTTAAGAGTTATTTAAGATACTCTTTGTTTTTGCAGACTTCAAATTTTTGCAAGCAGTTATGTTCTCCAATGTGATGAGCCAAGCTTTCTCCTTTTCCAAGCTTTGTTGCTGCTGGCTTTTTTATTCCATGCCCCAATCTTGTGCAAGCTCTCCCCCTTTTGGTCCCCCTTGCCCCCGTGCTCATATGACTAATAGAGCATAATGGTCCTTGTCCTCTTTTTGCACAATACTGCTCTTCTATTCAGAGACAAACTACTCTAAGAACCAGATATTTCTGTGGGTGAAATAATTTCCTTTTCTTATGATAAGTAAAAGGTACAAACCTGTGTTCCATTGTCTGGAAGTGCTTCCACACTTGCTGTCAATGTGATGGAACAATTAACACAAGGTTGATGTGTACTCTAATTGCTTGTTGAAAGATAACCTGTCCTGTTTACATTTGAAGAAATGCCACATTTTATTCATGTCTTTGAAAAGTGTTTCAAAAGTATACCCAGCATACCATTCCATGTAGCCCTCTCTGGATGTGTTGCAATTACCTTAGGCCAGTGTTTGAAATGAAGCAGGAAAGCAAAAGTAGTTTGGTGCAGCCACCATGATCCAGCACAAGCAAGCTGTTCATTGGGAAGCGTGGGGCCAGGCTATTGCTGTGCCAGACCTGATGCTCCTTGGTCTGGGAAAAATAATGAAGAATGAGGAAGGTGTTCTCACCTCCAGGGTAGTAAAGATTTCTTTAATTGATAGTGCTTCCATGCACAAATGAGTTCCTGATTTAGCAGCTGCATAACTTGTGTAAACAACTTATGCAGGCTCTTTATGTCCGTGTATATAGGGAGCGGAGGGGGACCATTCCTCCTCTGCCTTGTCTTGGCACATCACATCACACAGATGGGTGCAAGATTACCACAGACTGTGCATCTGAATTGTCCTCCGGGTGCAAGGCACAAATAAGTCAATCACTGGCAGTACAGTGTCCATCTAAGTTTCAGTGCATCCTTGTCTCAGTAAGCCTGCAAGCTCAGCAGGGAGCTTAAATGGAGATTTCAAATGGCTGGAGCCTGTCCTTGCTGGATACTGGGCCACTAAATGTAACTGTGCCAAATTTGATGCAATCAGGGCTCTCAAACTCAAGAGGGGTTGGGTATGGAGTGGAATGTACAGGGGAAAGTATGGATGGCTAGTGCTGGTGAACAGAATAAAAAAGAAAAGAGGCTTCAAAAAAAGCCTAAGAGGTATGTTGTGAGGTACCCCAAGAATGTGTGCAGGACTGGAACACTGAGTCCAAGATGCCAGGATGAGCTGTGTGAATCTTGGGATTCAAGTGGCATGTGTGAAAAGAGAGGGTTAAATTCTAGATTGTAAGGAGATGCCTGATAATATTGCAAAAAGAATAAGACATAGCATTTTAATTTTAGAGGATGGAAGGGGGCTTTCAGTGCCTCTTTTCTTTTGTGCTATTGCTTGACAGGGATAGAAGGGATTGTTTCTGACTAGAAGGGATGTCCTGTCAGGTATGGGTGGATGTGGAAGACATCAAGAGTGCTCTCTGTCTTCTGAGACATATAAGGCATATTAGGTTGAAAACTGGACTGGAACAGTAAAGGTATGTTACATTTCAAGCAGTGGATACATGGCTCACACAAGGAAAGTCTGGCCTGACTCAGATTTCTTTAGTAGATCCCACTTCCTATTTCTCAATTAGTTAATGCTTTTCTTAAGTATTATTATGGATACTAAAATTGAGAAAACCTAATATATATACACATTTAGCTACATAAGGAAAGTAGTTCCTGACATTCACTGACCTTTGTCACCAAACAAAACCTGCAGTAGTCATGCTGACATGGATATGTTCTAATGTAGTTTTAAAGTTGGATGATATTTATCTCAAGGACAGCTGTAGCTCAGCAGCTGAAAAACAGTTTATTGAGTCAGGATATGTGCAGGGACATTGAAAAAAATTGTTATTTATCTGGTAATGAATAACTGTGATGAACCAGTGGAATCTGTAATGGAAAGTTTTATAGCTGGCCTAATTTTTTTTTATTATTATTTTTTTAAAATTCTGGTCTGCCAGAGACTTTATAATTTTGGATTGAAGTACTGTGATTCTGACCTTGGGTGCCTTGGCATGTCTGTGCTTTGCAGTGTCTGTTTTGAATTTCAACATATGGTCCCAGCAGCACATCCCCATCATGTGGCCCAGTAACACCAAGTGCAGTTGCATATGGAGAAACAGCCTCTCCCTGCTCATGTGTACCAGGAGACCAAGATCCTCCCGTGAAAATGCAGTGGAACAGAGCTTGCAAGCTCATTACCCAATTTTTATACAGTCTAGAGAGCATAAGCTTTGTTATTAAACAAAATAGACTTCCAGCTAACTGATATCTTACCTGTATCCCTCGATAATGCTATATACAGCATGTGAGAAATAACAGTCTCGGGAGGAAATGTTTCTACACCTTAGACTGGGCAATGCTGTGGTAGGAAAACTGAGGTCTCATCTTAATTTTCTTCCAGCCAGTATCATTGAGTTGTTTCTATTACTAGAAATGTGTGCTATCTCAGGGGCATTACTCAACTCTTGGAGAAAGTTTAGCTGAAGTACTTTCTCAGGTTAATATCATAGTTTAGATAAGTGCAATATTTCCTTCTGTTGTTTTCCTTGAATTACCTGGGGTTTTTTGATGAGGATAATCATGTTTCCAAAACGCATGGTATTTCAGTATCCGATGCATTTCTATGTAGGACAAGAAACTGTTGTCAGAAAAATCCAATTCCCTGTTTAAAAACTGATGTATTCAAGTTGTTAACAACAGATATTGAACATATCACAAAAAGAGTCAGGATCCTGTTGTTTATCCATAACATATAGGTAATTCTTGCTCAAGAGACCGTCAATTTCCCTCATTCTTATTCCACACATGCACAGCTGCCTTCAAATGTTCATGAAGAGGTGTCCAGTCTCTGGGCATTGTCTGGTCTCTTATTGAAAGGTTCAGCAAAAGTGCAAAATTCAGAGAAGGGTTTTGTGTAGCAAAACTTCTCTGAAGATCTGGACTGAAATTACCGTGGTTGAATCCACAAGGATTTTTACAGGTTCTTTATTTGGCACTCCGACATTTAAAAAGTATATTGTTTCACAATACAGCATATGATTGTTTATTTGTTTGTTTGTTTGGGGATTTTTTTTTTTTTTTAGGACCTCAGATAGTCATTAGTATGTCATCCTTTTGCAGGTTATACTGGAGAGCTTGTAGTGAGAGCACTCTCCAAGATAAGAAGTAAATGTAAATACTACACAACAGCTGTTCACTGCTCAGAGAGACTTCTCAGCTGGAGTGCTGTCAGAGGAGTATTAGAGCAATTTTCACATAATCAGGGTCTTGACTATTTGCAGTTTGTCTGTCTTAGGGAGCTGGAATTGTGTGGTACTGCTTGAGTGGGGTCAGTTTACCACTGATGGGTTGTCCTGAGCAAGGATTTGATCGTACTGTGAGTTTTGAGGAGTTTGAAACCTATGAAAGGTTCTGAGCAAGTTGTGACTTTTGGTTGTGTTTCTATATTTTGGTGTGAATTTGGTTTTGTTTTGTTTTTTCTTTTTTTATTTTCCTTGAACAGTAGGAGAAATGCATGTCTGTGGTGCACTGTCAACTTTCTTTCCAATATACTTGAAAGTTCTAAAATCACTGTACAACCTGTATTACATGATTAAAGAGTTTTTTCTTAACCGATCACTGATGCAGCTACAGGGGAGCAGCTTTTTTTAAAATTTTTGTTTTTATTTTTGGTTTTTTTGGTGAGATGTACAGATATAATCTATTCAACTAAAATATTTTAATAAGAACATGATATTTCTGTTCCCTCCTTGCGTTCAAAAATGAGCCAAGCTCTGCACTCGTGCTGGTGAAGGCATCAGAATGTAGTTATTTGACTGCATAAGCCAGCCTTAAGTGAAGGCTGCTCCTCCAATGTTCTAACCTTAAGTAGGCACTGCCATTGGAATTCAGGTGAAAAGTTGTTATCCATGTGACCTTAACTGACCAAAAGTGAATAGAACTCCTCCAATAAAGCAACTTTTCAGGTCTTGGATCAGAACTCAGCTGGTCCATCTGCCTTGTGGTGCAAACAGTGTGGGTACTGGGGATCTGCACAGTGGAAGGGAGAGTAAGAACATAACAGCCAAAATTCAAGTTAGCTGATGTTTCTGAAAAACATCAACCTCATATTTTATTATTGTTTTATTATTGTTTTTCTTACAAAAGGAGACAATTCATTAGTGACAAAAAACAGCAGCTTAATTTATAAAAGAGAAAAAGCCTTGAAGAAATCTACTGTGAGTTGTAAGGAACACTTTTCCAATTTCTGAGAACTGTTTCCAGTTTATCAACTGACTATCTTCTCTGGCATGACTGTCTTGGGCTCATCAGGCTTGGGGGCTGACTCATGACTTAGTCATTTGCCCTCATGGACAAAGCCATTGTCAGTGCAGTGCAATGTCTCTATGGAAACATGTCACTGATTTATGAGGTGTTTGAGGGTATCAATAAGGACATCGATTTCAAATTTCTTCTCAAAACAGAGTTTGGAAAATGTATATGTGTGTGTATATTTTTATATGGCAAAAGTCCATTTCTTGGTGCAGGAATAAGTAAACTTTTCAAGGGAAATGAACTAAAAGCTTCACTTTGATGGTCCTAGCTTAGCTTTCCAGAATTTCTCTAGTCCTGCTAGAAGAAGGATAGCCCTTCTACCATGTAGGTGGGAAGTCTTTATAAGAACAGCAGAGATGTTAACAAACTCCCTGAAAACCTCTCTGTAGATGTGTGCTCAGATGAATTCATGGATGTAGTCTGGAGAAATTACTGAATCTTTAATGCTCAAGTGAGTCAGTGGCTTGAGATGTGGAAGCTGAGACTCATCTGAACCATTTCTGTTCACTTTAATGAAATGAAGGACATTTGGTACTAAGCTCTAGCTCAGAAGGGGAATGAGGCTATTAGTAGGAGTTAACCAGAAGGCTAAAGGAGATACTGTGAAGTATCTGGTACTGACAGCAATTGGGGGTGAACATCAGAGTAGGTGGAGTGCAGACCGGGCATGGAATACCTCATCTTCATATGTACCATTTAAAAAAAAACAATAATTATGTACATATTACACCAGTGTCAATTCAAATAAAACCTCTCAATAGTTTGAGCTGTTGTATGATTTGGAACAAATGTGATGTTTGGATCAAAGGACTCCAAAGTCTACTTCTAAAACAAGAAATAGATTGAGGAGAAAAGAACAATTTAAACTAGGCTTTAGCTCAGCCATTTATCCAGTTCAGAGAAAACCTTCACAAAGGTGCTGAAATTCCTATTATAACTGTGAAAAACTGTTACACTTGCCAATCTGTATAAAGTGTGTAGTCTGAGGCACTTAATATGATCTCAGCAGGAAAAATGAAATATGTACAGGCCAGTATTGCTTCATTTAGCTACTGAAGTTCTCGTGTGCAAGACAGGAGGTGATTCTGACTCACAAGAGTGAGAAATTGTCCTTAATGTGAGCAAAAATTTCCAGAAATATTAGTTCTGAAAAATATTCTTGCTTCTATGTAAGTTTTATTTATGGAAATTAATTCTGTATTTTCTAATGTTTGCTCACCTCTTCCGTGTATAATCTTTTATTAGTCTTAAAATCAGACTTCTCAGTTTGTATAAAAACCAAATTAAAACAAATTATAAAGCAAATTCTAAAAGGTGAATTACAATCCATATTACTCAAGGTGAATAAGAGAATACCGCTTATTAAATTAAAGATATCAGGATGGTCTTATTTACATTAATCATGAGATCTGTTGAATATAAACTGATGACAACACAAATATTTAGTGGGGGAAAAAACAAAACAAAAAAACTCCTAAGTTAGGCTTCCCTAGGGAAAGTTTATTTTTTGTTGATACAAATTCTTTTGCTGTGCTTTCTGCTTCTCTGTAAAGGTTTTTGTTAAGGACTAGGTTTAGAGCTGAAAGGGCAGCAGGTGTTTTGAAGCCTATATTGCCCTTTGGAAATTTAGAGTGGAAATGTAAAGATTTTAGAGATGCTACAGAATTATGAAGGATTTCCAGCATTTTCTGTAGCTGCTAATATTCTGGCTACAGCTAAGATGTATTTCACTTTATCAATGATCTAAAACCATACTGTGTGCTCTTGAATTAGTAGGATTCACAACTTTGTATTCTATTTGCTGTCTGGTAGAGCTTCCTTTGTCATTATTCTGAAGAGTAAAGGATGGGAATGATCCCATCTTTCCATGCAGAAGTGATTTTGCTTTTTAGCTGTGCCATGAGTATGATGCAGTGTTGTCATGCCCAAGTCTGTCACACCTCACTGAAGTCCAGCTGGAGACTTGCCGTGTTGCAGATGTCAGTTAGAAATTATAGGCTTATGAAGAATTTTCTGTAAGGAGGTTCATTCTTCGCCCAACCTACCTGAAGCACCTAACCTGGACTTTCAGCTCAGTGACTTGGCCAAAGTTCAGAGGAACCTGATATTTAAGATCCTGTCTGTTCATAAACTGTAAACCTATGAGCTTTGAGTTTTATTAGATGCCTAAGGTTAGGTGGTCTATATATCCCTAAAGTGTTTCTGCTTGTTAACAGTTATGTACCCTTTGTTCATAGAGAACTGCATCCATAAAAACAGAAATAAGGTTGGAGAATCGATAGGTTGTGCAGAGGGAAGTCTGAGAATTGCTGTTTCCCCACTGCCTGCATGTTTGGAGGCTCCTAATTGCTGTCTTTATACAGTGACTTCAGAAAAGTTGCTATCTCAGGTGCAGCCCTTCTGCCTCGCCTTTAGCTCTAGAGAACAGTCAATCCTAGTTGTTGCTTTTTTTTCTTCCTTGAAATAGCATGGAGGGATGATACTTGCTCCTAGCTTATAAATGTTTCACTACTCAAAATGAGACTGAAGAAAAAGTAAACAAGGAGACCCATAGGAGGAAAAAAAAAAAAAAAAGATTCTGCTTTTCTTTTCAAAGACTGAAATTTAATTAAGTATTAGTGGGATGTGTTGTATGACCTGGGGGAGCAGGAGCAGTTGATGGATGACCTTGTAATGGTTTCTGGATCATCACAGCTGTATTTAGAAAGCATTATAATATATGAAGAAATATTATAGAGAGGAAAAAAGGAACAGAAGGCAAGAAAAAATAGGGGAAAAGAAGAATATAAGAGAGGTAATATGACAAAAGCTGAAAATTAAGAACAGCTAAGGGTATGTGCTTGTAGTCTGAAATGTGTGTGTGGAGACTGAATGTGGGAGTGGATGATACAGAGAAAAATGAGTAAAAAAACCAGCCCTAGAGTGAGAGGACAGGTTATTTAATTTGTTCGTGACTTGTTTAGGGATTAAACCAGCCGAGTCTCTATTATTCTTCTAGGCAGCCCCATTCCAGAGGAATAAGGAGAGAACTGGTTGCCCCACTCCCTGGGTGTAACCCCAGGCACAGACAGCATGGCAAGGCTGGGCAAACCAAATCTGCTGGAGGCAGAGAGGGGGCTGAATGGAGCTCTGGGTTTGGGAGCCCATGAGCATCGAACATCCAGACTGGAAACAGTCTCCCCAGGGGGCTGTAGGATAATCCTGCAAATGGGAGGATGGCAAGAAGTTGTCATGGAAACAGAGGGCCTGAAAGATTGACTCTGAGCAGCAACAGGCCAGTGAGGCAGCCTAAGTAGGATTTATAGCACATTATACTGTGAAAAACAGGAGAAAATTACTGTAAAGGCAGAAATTATAGCACAACAGAACATATCATCTCTGAGATCCATCTTGCTAATTAAAACAGCATATTCAGTGGTGGAGTGCGTGATAAGCCTGTTAGCCTAAATGGGAAGATGTTATCAATACTTCATTATAAAGTTTATTGTCTTTAAAGTAACTCTGGAGGAGGGGCAGGGAAGTGTGAAACCTGACTAACCAATGCCACTCTGTGTCTGCTTCATGTACTTAATAAATAACCATTCACTGCTAAATCTTAAATCTCCAGAATGTCTTTGCCTCTTGAAATATTCCAGCCATGGGTCACTCTGTGTGTATTTGAGGGGGTTAAATAAAGAGCCTAAGAAGAGGGAGGTGTGAGAGTGGAAGGGCTGTGCTAGGCAAATTTTAGTATCTTACTGAAGTAACAGACTCTGTTGTCTGCTGTTGCACCTGCATTTAAAAAAACCCTGGGGGGTACATGTGCTTCTGAAATAGGCCTTAATTTTGCATGGTTCTAGAACCTCTTAGCTGAGGATCTCAGATCCCATATTATGCCTGGTGAGAATTGTGAGAATTCATTCAAGGTCATGTAGAAATCCATACTGGACCTGTGAACTTGTTACAATTTTTTTTCTGACCATGAAGTAATGTCTGTCTAGCCATTAGAAGAATTTTCTTCTTTCTTAACATTATTGCATCTCCCATGTCTTTTATTCAGCTTTATCCATGTAGTAATGAAATAACCCCTTTTTGATCTTTGGCTGCACTAGTCCTAATTGACCTGACAATTCCTGCATAATAGCACACATACAGAAGGTTTGAGTGAACACTGTTTAAAGAAATTAGCAGCTGGTGCAGTCTAATCCATATAGTACATCATAATACACTGAGCAGGAGATAGAAAGCCCTAGGACACTTCTATTCAATGAAGTAATTAATATTCTTGTTTGAATATCAGCATAATATTTAAAGACAAAAAATGAAAAAGAAGAAAAAACCCTGAAGCTCAATTATTGACACTTGGACTGGTGTGCTGTAAGTGCTTTATTACAGAATCCAAAGCAGTGTGTCTTGTGATGCTGGCTTTTAAGGTTTTAGCACATTACAGTACTGCATCAATGTTTAAAAATAACCTAAAGCCCTCTACTTCATCAGCTTTGAATCCTTAACTGCAGTGAGTCTCTCATTTCTCACTTCTTACTGTTTTCTTTACATCTTTGTGCACAATGTTTCCCTTAGCAGAAGGCTATGAAAGGATTGGCGTAGGCAAACTGAACACCTTTAATGATGGAAGTGACAAAACAGTGATGGTGGCTCATGGCAAAGAAATTTAACAGGCTGTTCCCTCCGATGTTGCAGCCAAAGCCTTCCTTCCTACTCCCCTTCTGGACGGAGAGGCTTTGCAGGTAGAGGATCGTTCCTGGGCAGATACAAAGAATCAGTGGGAAGATGAGGGCTGGTTATTCTTTCCTTCCTTGACTTACCCTGCAACTCTCACTCCCCCTCCACAGCTAGACGGGAGGAGGGCGGGAGGGGGGGATGAAGCTGCAACAAAGGGTTTTTAGGTTGAGATAAAGGCAGGGAGAGATCACTCACCAGCTGTTTTAATGGCCAAACCAGACTCAACTCTTATGAAGCTACTGGCATCCTCTGACAGAAGCCACCCCTGTAGCCAAAGCCTTGCCAAGGCAAACACAATATAATTTCATACTTGGGATGTGTTCCTCTTGCCAGCTGCAGAGACAGAACTGTATTCCCTAACGAAGTTTGAAGTGCTGATGATCGTAGTTTGAACAGTTTCAGCTTGTGACTACTGGGAATTATGATGCATAGCTCTTTGTAACCATGTGGATTTTTCTACCTGTGGTTTCTGCCAGTAAAGCAAAAGTAAGCTTTCTGTCCCTGTCTTCTTCTCTAATGGTAAATTTTTCTTAAAGTGGAAGCTGAGCTGTAGTTTAAAAATACTGTGTGCACCCAGCCTGAAATAGCAGGGGTTGTGATCACTAGAGCAGTTCTTTTGCAGTGAGTAAGAGGCCACTTGGTTACTTTACCTTTCAGTGAGATGAAACAGTTTGTGTTTGGTACAGATGCTGCTCTGGCATCTGTGTCGGGAATACCGTCCTCTCAGACACACCACTTGAGGGGTGGAAAGGAAGAGAACTGCTGTGTTAGCAAGGTTCAAGTGGGCTGAACAACAGCTCAAGAGGAATGTGGGAAAGCAAGTGTCACCAGTTGAACTCATGTACTTTAGAGCTATTTGAAACTCAAGGCATCTGATGGGTCAGTGCTTCTCTCACATTTTTTAAATGACATAATCATTAAAGAGGAAAACAATTCAAATGAAACCATCTTCCATTCTACTCTTCAGTACTTGAGAGGTACATAGAACAGTAAGTGGGAAGTATAGAAGCAAGTCTATAGAGAATCTCAATATTTCTATATTTTTAATTTATTAATGATAAAAAGGTGGGAGAAAGATGAGATGCACGGGTTTTTTTAATCCTTTTCTGATTGCTTGTGATCTGAGAGCAGTTGGTCACTGAGCTTATCACATGGTAGGTTACATTTTCATGGTGGGTTTTGTGTATTGATGAAAATAGTAGAGTAATAAATGTTTAATGAATTACTATTTGATACTGTCTAGATTACTGTTGGGCAGTTTTGAGATCTTGGCAGTGATGTCACATTAAACATTTCCACTGCTATTGCTATTGCCTGGATGGTGTTGAATGTGCAAGTTCGTGAGAGAAACCAGTTCAATTATCCAGAAAAATAATTCAAGAAAACAGTTTTTGGTTTGTTTTACTCCAAGTATCTGTGCCAGCACAATGGAGAAAAGAACAGGGGGCAGAAATGTAAACCCTCACCTCATCTCCTCACAAAGAGTGTGGAAAGGAGATATGTTGCCAATATGTTGTACTCAGCATTAGTGCAAAATGTACTGTTTTGATTTCAATATTAATTTCACTCTCACTATTCATGGCTTCTGTAGCAAACAGTCTTATTGTTGTGCCTGGTTGAATTTGTCATTGGAATATTTTGCAAGGTCACTGCATATATGAAATCATTTGCTATCTAGATATTGATTAATCTGCAAGGAGGTTGATAAGGGATGGATGAACCAAGCAGCTGGAATAACTGAATTCTAATTTTCTTAATCTTTTTCTTCAAGTCTGACTTTCTGAGCAGTTTTTTTTATTGGCTATAGTCACTGTTGATGCTTAAAAAGTCTGATCTATTGCTTTTAGTGTGAGCTTTAGGGAGAGAGCCTTTGGGGTTTGTCCTAAAGAAGTTCCAGTTGGCAACACAATTAAATGAATGACCCCTGCAGCCCATGCTGTCTGCTTCACAGTCAGGCAGCAGCTCAAGACAGCATATTTAGCATGAGCAGAGATTATAAAAGATAACACAGCCTCTTAGTGACTCATCAAACCCACTGCAGTGACTTTGCCCACCTAATAGCTGGTGGCTTTTGTGGAGTGTTTGGGTTGTTTTATTTGGTTGATTTTTTTTCCAAGGGGCATTAAAGCATGTCAGAGTACTGTGGCTGAGTGCTTTGGCCATGACTTTTCTTTGTATTTTAGGCAGAACTTTTCCAACTATATTTCTAGAGCTCTTTCTCATTCTTTTAGGATTTTGGTGGTCAGATCAAAGGATGTTTCTTCTTTGGGAATGACAGGCACGTGCTTCTGAAAAGAACATTTTCTTGCTCTATTGCAGTAATCTATGTGTCTTCATGTGTTCTAAAACTTTTAATTTACCTCTCTCTTATATGCAGAAATAATTAGCCATATATCTTGTTGCTTTCTCTCAACTCTGCTCTTCACCCTTCACTTCCACTGGCTGCAATTCATGTTTTTCTTTGTGCATTTTTGTTACAGTCTATCACTCTTTCTACACCATATTCCCTTCTGAGAACATGCCTTTTCCAAATTTGGTGTATTTGACTGGCTCTGATAACTACTTGCTGCAGCCAGCACGGATCTGCTCTGAGTAGTACCATTTGAACAAGTACATTTGCTTGCCTTTGATGCTTGTCCTGTGAGAAAGTGTGTAATTGTGATGTCCTGGGGCTGCACCATAGTACTAGGAAGGGCTGTACTTCGTCATCTGTTTGCTGTACTTTTACATCCCACTAATGAAAACTGTAATAGAGTAGTTGAAAGAGGAGAAAGTGATTCATCATGAAGTGTGGTGCCGTTTTTATTTTGCCATCAGTATCTTGCATGGGTGCTTTTGAAAGGAAAGATAGACAAAGGGAATTGTATTTTCAGATTTTGGTTTCTGTGCTGAAAACTTGAGCACTTTCTGATTATCATCCTTGCTGACTTGGACACTTTTTTTTTTTTTTGAGCAGAAACATCATTAACTATATCCATTAAATGCTGGTGATGTGAATGCCATGGGGAAGGGGAACAGCTGTTAACAATATGGTTAAATTATAGCATTTTTAATGTTTTTTATACCATGTGATAAGCAATGGTCTATTCTTTTCTTTAACAAAGTGCATGGGATGGTAAGAAGAAAGCCCTGTGGAAGCGACGGGTGATATTTTCTGACCAAATGTGGGAAATTCTGTGTGGTAAAATAGCCTTCTCTCTGAGGTCCTAATTTAACATAAGCTGTTTATCAGGATGTTAACTCTGTGTATTTGGTTTGTATGGAGCATAGGCAAAGTGACAGCAGGTATTTAAAAGGGAGCCCTTGTATGATCCTTTTGCTGTCCCCAAAGCAAATAATGCAGTTTCTGTATGTGAACTCATTTTACTCCCCCTAAACTATGTTAATATTTCCAGTACAGCCAGATCACAGCTGTAGGGTTTAATACAGCAGTGTTTCGTGAGGGGAGAATAGAAACCCTTTCCCTCTGAAAAGTGATGATGTAATTGTTATTTATGTGTGTTGCGGTTTAACCTCAGTCAGCAACTAAGTACAATGCAGCTGCTGCCTCCGTCCCTGCCATCCCAAGCGGATGGGGAGGAGAATTGTGGAAAAAAATAAGACCCATGGGTTGATATAAGAACAGTTTAAATATTGAAATTAAGTTAAGCATAATAATAATAATCATAATAATAATGATGAAAAGAAAGATAAAAAACTTGAAAGAGGAATACAATTCAAGAAAGACAAGTAATGCAAAATACCATTGCTCACCATTCACTGACTGCTGCCCAGCCAAATCCCTCCAGTTTATAAATGGAGCATGACATTCTCTGGTATGGAACATCCCTTTGGCCGGTTCTGGTCAGCTGCTTCCTCCTGACTTCTTGTGCACTTGCTCACTGGCAGAAAGTGAAACCAAAAAGTCCTGGACCTAGGGTAAGTGCTACTGAGCAACAACTAAAAGCATCGTTGTGTTATCAACATTATTCTCATAGTAAATCCAAAACACAGCACTGTTCTGGCTACTAGGAAGAATGTGAATTCTGTCTCATCTGAAACCAGTACATGAAGGTATATTGTTATTCCACTGTCACATTTGAAACCAGCCTGTGGAGATCCAAGCGGAGCAGAAATCCACCTGCAGTCCGTGGAGGAACACAGAGTGGAACCAGGGGTGTGTGTGTGCCTGAAAGACTGTGACCCTGTGGGGAGCCTATGTTAGAGGTTCCTGGCAGGACCAGGGTCCCCATGAAGAGGAGCCCATACTGGAGCAGATTTGCTGGCAGGACTTCTGACCTTATAAAGGAACCACACTGGAACAGACTGTGCCCCATGGAAGGGTCCCATGTTGCATCAGCTTCTGAACAGCTCTAGCCCATGGGGCTGTACAAGAGGTTTTTCTTCCATGGGAGAGACCTCACACAGAACCAGGGGAAGGAAGAATGTGGGGAAATAGTGGCAGAGAGAATCCGTGATGAACAAACTCACTCCTCTTCACTGCTTGTGGGGGGAAGGCAGAGAAAACTGGGGGTGCAGTTGAGCCTGGGAAGAAGTTTATGGGAGGGGGAAGGTATTTTTAAGATTTACTTTTATTTATCATGATCTTACTGTGATTTAATTAGTAATGAATTAATTTCTGCAACTTCAGTCAGTTCGTTTTGCTTATGATGGTAATGGCAAGTGATCTCTGCCTGTCCTTATCTTGACTCACAGGCCTTTCCTTATATTTTCTCTTCCTGTTCAGCTGAGGAGGGGAATGACACAGTGGCTTTGGTGGGTTCCTGCTTTCCAGCCAGGGCCAACCAATCACACCCACGTACATATCTGCAGTTGTGAGGCCTTTTTTGCTGGTATTTTGGTCACATTGCTGATAAGCTTGAAGGATGACTCAAGTAGCTGAATGCCTCAAGGAAGTGGATTGTGTGATTCATGAGGATTAGACTCATTTTTGACATAATTTTATGTGATGAGAGGGAAGATGAGTTTTACTTGATTTTTTTCTGAAGTACAGGTTTCATTCAGCTGTTCATGTTAGTATGGGTGTGAAGATACTGATATAGGAACATAGTCTATATTATCCACATGAGTTCAAGGATCAAATTGTGGTGTTTTTACAATGCAAGGTGAGAGACAAAAAGTAATATAGCAGCTACATGAGCTCTCAAGTGAATGATCAGTTAGTATCTTTAGTGCTGAGAGGTATAAAGGATGCCCTTTCCCACCAAGTTTCCTCATTTAGGCCAGGTGTGATAAAAATGAAGTACCTGTCACCTGACTTCATCTGAGTAAATCTTTAACTCCTGAAGTCAGAGGTGTGATGAATGGCTGCCTTTGGAAGAAGTAAGCTGATTAATTCCTTTCCACGTGACTAGACAATATATTTCTGCAGATAGACTGAATTCAGCAGTGAGAGCCCTCGGCCGTAGGGCTCAGATGCTTTGTGTAACCCTGACCTGTTTCCTTTTCGTTCCATAAGTCCCACCAGTGCCTCCTCACAGTTCTTCTTTTGCTGAATTTCTGTGTAGTCACTTTATTTTCCTCCAAAAAGGCACTCATAGCAAAAGGTAAATTTCATTCATAAATTGAGGGGTGAGAGCAGGAATGGACAGAACCAAGCAGAGCTGCAAATTCACCACAATACATTGCAACCTCTTATGCAGTGATACAAATGGTGCTTACTAGCAGAAGCACAATTGCTTTCAAAATGAATGTAGCTAATGTTACCGAATGCCTTTGAAAGCAGAAATAATTCTGCCAGCTGGGCAGAGCAGGTTCCACTTCTGAACAGTGCTGATGTCCGGAGTACTTTGTATTCCTTATAAACTTTATTGGAAATGGCATATGTTAATCTGGCACTAGTTTGCAGTAGTGAAAGGAAGGAAAAATTGTTGTTATAGACTGTGCAGATTTCTACCTAGAAGACCTAAATTAATTGCCTTGCTGTAGTCCATGAACTAGTTTCTCTTACCATCTGTCAAGGTGATTTGGGAATCAACCTAAATGGGAATATACCCCACCAGGCTTATTGCTTGGATTTTGTTATATTGCTTCAATAATGCTGAGTTGCTGAGGATTCCTCTGGATGAGATGTCCATGAATAGAAAATTAATTTGTTGGCACTCTAGTGAAGAAATACAGTAAATACAAACCAGAGGCATCCAGCAAGCACCAGAACCACCTCATCTGCAAATTTTAGGTGTTCAGCAGAATGTTGTCTGTACATCAAGGGTTAATAAGTTGTACACATGGATTAGAACACTACTTATTTGCCAGTAAGGTGTCATGTAGCTACTTACTAAATACCCCCAGAAGGCCCAATCCTATTCTGATTTTCAGCAAATGAAATGAGTGACTGTGAAAATAGACTGACTTTGAAACTTAGTGGAGGTAGCCTAAAGCTAAGCCATGACTTTGATAGCTGGCCATCTGCAGGAATGCTTGTCTTCCATTATTAAGATGCACTACGTGTCCTACAAGTTCCTTTGTTATCTCCAATGTTTGTGATTAAATTATACTTTATCTCATCACATCAGACAATGTATAAGGTCCTACACTCTGAAAGAATGAAACATATGTAATGTGCCTTGTTGGGGTATAATGTCTGACAGAAATACATGTGATAGCTTTCTTTTCATATACTATGAAACTCTGTAGCATTGTAGGGAAGTGTTCTAAAGGGAAGATGTGTGCTTATTTTTTTTAATGCAATAGCTGAACCAACCATTGTGGAGTTACATAAGCCCTCCCAAAACCTTCATATTGACCACACAAAATTAAGCCTTAATCTTCTGTTCAGAGATAAGACTTTTCAGTAGTTCTCAAGCAACCTAATCCACTGACCTGAGTGAGACCTGATCTCTGAGCTATCACAGAGTACATTTTAAGTTCTCACCTCAATCCTTCACTGACATATGAGAGAAGATAGGAGGAAGTCTCCAAATTTCTGTACTCATTCTGTATTTATCCTTTCTCCTTACACCACAGGGAGTTTGCTGAGAAAGAAGGAAAAACATTATAAGGACTTAAGTTTATGCCACGTTAAAGGCATAATTCTAATGCTGACCATATGTGATTATGTAACTGCACTGATATTGCATCTCATTGTTAAATATTAATTTTAGAGATGTTGTGTCTGCAAGATTCCTAATGTACCTAGAAGAGCAAGGATAAGATTTGCCATCTACCTCTTTACATTTTGTGTTTCCTGATCAGCCACTTATTTAAATGTCCTCTGTTGACTATTGTGATAATAACTGCATTTGATAAAGCAGAGCACTGCTACTGTATTTGCTGGCTCTCAGTTATCAGTGGGCTTGAAGTATGGCTTTACTGAAGAGAATACCATCTCTGCTCCAAAGAACTGTTTAAAAATACCCAACCAAACAACACACCCCTCAAAAAAAAAAAANAAAAGACAGCCAACCAACAAGTAAACCCAAACTCAAACAAATCCTTCCACTGAGGCATAGCCCCTTAAACAGGCAGTCAAGAAGATTCTGGGGACGTAAGGAGGAAGAGGTAAAATGTTTACTGGAGTAGATAAGAACATAAGACTGGGCTTTGCATTGGCAGCTTTAGCTGGACTAAGGAATGCAGAAGCTACTGTTGTGATTGTTCCCTCTTACTTTGCATTACAAGATTACAGGAAAGAGAGCAAGTCACTGTGAACAGAGCTGGCCCCTGAATTGTGCCTGTTCTGTGAAAGTTTTCCATTAGTGTTAAGCTAATAGCACTGATCTAAAGGAAAAAGAGGAGGGCTTAAGGCTTCATCTCTCACCTACTTTATGGAAAAAGTGTCTTACAGCATAATATATGTCTCATCAGCATTTAGATAGTTGTGCAACACATGGGTTCACTGTTGTCCCAAAGTTTTCTCCCAATGGGAAGACTTTCTTGCTAAAGAAGGGAGCAGCTCCTTTTAGCGTCTGCTCTGAAGGAATGCTCTAAGGTCTTGGCATTTGCACTCTGATGTTAGAGAGCAAGAGGAAAAGACTGAGAAAGCACCCAGTCACCAAGACCTTTAGAATCAGCCTATATTTTCTGAGCAGCTGTCGATGGAGTCTGTGTGAGATTATTATTGTTTGCAGAAGCTTTATTGATCTTGGCTTTGAAGCTCAGAAATCTGTTTACGGCAGCCTATAAAAATGAACGGCTACTTCTTTTGCTGAAGGTTAACACACTGTGTTTGTTTAATTGAATTGAAATGGCTTTGTGTTGTCTAAATGTCAGTGTTAATGAATTTTTGAGTGATTCTAGATTCTCCTAGTTGGATAAAAATATATAGATAGAAAGCAATGTGTTAAAAGGGGGTGCTATCCACTTCATTAAAACGAGATAAACATAGATCTGAGAGAAACACTATTGCCTTTTACACAGTTGGCTGCATCAGAAGGTCCTTTAAGGTTTCCAAGTCTGTTTTCCAAGTCAGTTTGTATTATTTGCATCTGTGTTTCTTTGAAAACAGTATAAAGAAAGGAAGAAATGCAGAAGGTCAGAAATGGCACCTTTGGAATATCCAGCTTTTCTAAAATATTACTTGATGGAAGAAAGATCTTAGAACAGTGAAATGGAAAGAAGTATTTATTTATAGCTTCCTGATTGCAATGAGAGAGCTGGAAACTTGTGATGCTGCTTGGTTGTAATGAGTATTTGCCTGGGCTGCTGTGGGCATCATTTCCCCTCTGTTGTTTTTTTGGTTTTTTGTTTTTTTTTTTTTTTTTTCTTTGTTTTGAAATTCATTAAACCCTCTGTCTAATTTGATTAATTGTACCTAATTTCCAGGTAAATGAATGTGTATTTCAGATTGTAGTGTAAGTGTAAGGCACAAACACTTAATCTAGAAGAAAAGTTTACCAAAACATATACATATGTGGGTTGTGATATTTGTTTTGAAGACATTTTCTTTTCCTCCTAATATTGTGTTGATAAGCTGTCTTAAAAGGATTTTTAAGTTTTTGTCATAATCTGATTAGTTATGGGAGTATGTTTGAAACTGCTGTGGTTCAGGATGCTGATGCTGTGCACTTGAACAGGTTTAGCAGCGGTCCTTTTCCCCAGATCCTTCACCGTGAGTTTAGCTATAGATAATATTTTTTGTCGCTCTATAAATGGATCAAGATGTTACTGAAATAAACATTTCATGAACACGGCAGGAGGAGGTTGCCTGTGTTTTGATTATACCCTCAGTTATGTCTTCTGTGCTTTACCTGCTGTCAAACTATTCTCTGTTAGAGATTTCCCCCTTCAATGTCCTCTCCTCTGGTTACTAGACAGTTACATCTGACAGACACCCGTGACTGCAACATCTGCTTCTCTTCATTTAATGCCTATTTTCAGGCTTTGTGTCCTCACCTCATTTTGTACATGTGAAGAGACTACAGGATTGGAAGCTAAAAGGGAATAAGCAGAAAATGGTCAGGAGGGCAGAACAGAGGTATATTTTGATCTCTCTGAAGACTGGAATATTTAGCACCAAGCAAACAAGTGTAATATCTTTCAATCCAACAAGATGAGTGCTCATTCTATTCATTAATGTACTTTTAGAATTAGAATTCCTCCCCCAATGGTGGACTCCATTTCCCACACTGTTTGAGAGTTCAAACAGAGCAGTGGTGTTCCCCACAGAATATGAAGTTACACAGATTGTTGCTCTCTGCGAGGGCTTTTAAAACTCACAACACTCCTGAGAAAGTTTGTTCATGAAACACGTTCATCATCTACTAAATGTGTTCTCCAGGGAAGGCTTGATAGTATACAATTAAATGAGATCTGAACACAGAGGGTATCCTGAGCAGCTGTAACCCTCTGGCTAAAATCTTCTTGTGGTGGATGCAACTTAAATAAAGGTGAAGGGAATACTAGCAGATAATAGATAATAAACTCAAAATGATTCCTCGAGCCCTTCTGTATATCAATGTGGTCCTCATCAAAGTTTTTCAATCTTTGTCCCATTATACCTTAACTCCATCATGAAAAATAAAAATATAAAAAGAAATAAATTTAATTAGAGGCTTCTTTGAAATCCATTCCAAACATTAAAGGTCTTGTTTCAAAGCCTTTGATCTCAATAGGTTTTGGATCAAACAAAGACTGTAGGTTCAATCATTTCGTGACTTGCGTATCTGAACTTGAAGGGATGGAAAATACAGTGAATTCCTATTTGCATGCTCAAAATGCAGTACATACGAAAAAGGTGAAGATGTGATAGACGTTTATCCTTTTGATTTGCTTTAAGAAAGTCTCAATTGAAAAGCAATGTCTCATCTTGAGGCATTGAAGTTCTCTGGAAAATCTTAATTTGACTTCATTAAGAGCAGGAATGGCATCTGCTTGGGTAAGGAGAGAACAACATTGTAGGAAGGATCCCAGATGGCTTAGAGCTGTATTTATTTTGTAATTTGGACATTTGCTTTTTCTGGTTTTAGTAAATATGTCAATAAGTACAATGTTGTATTGTTTCCAGCAACTTTTTTTTTTTTTTTTTTTTTTTTAACTCACAGGTG